>LBNU01008727.1:34177-64058 GCA_014162995.1 Artemisia annua
AGTGGGTAACCTTGTTACTTTATTCCCAACATAATCCCTCTATTAGGAATAATTGAATGTTTATCATGGATCTTTGTGGAATACGTCTTACAAGGTTAAGTCCTCAAAGGATGTTATTGAGAATATAGTTAGCGGATATAGTTTATGAATCTTCATCAGAATGTCATGATTCGAGTCTTTCTCAACCTACGGTGCTTAGTTTCCGTTACTAAGATTTCCCCCAAAGCTCTATGTTGTCAAATCACAAACCCTAAATGTATAAATGATGTAATGTAGTGATTGATTCTTCAAAGTTTGTTTTGAAATTGCTGTTTAGCTGATAAACCTTTCCTGAATAAATGAATTTACAACTTTTAGCAAACAGCTTTTCAAGTAACATTTTTCTTGATATTTCAAAATTTAGTAATTGTGCATTATAGGACTATTTTCAAGATGAGATGAATAGTATAGTTTGCCGAGGATTGATGTTTAAAATTTCTGTAGAGGTTAACCAAAAAGGAATTTGCTTGTCCAAAATAAGTGCCTCAGGGAAGTATTTCTTACAAGATATATGTTTTGTATAACTGTAGTTTGGAGAAAAATCCATTTAAATGTGAAAGTATTAAGAGGGTAAAATAATCGGGTAGGTACATTTGCACAAATGCGTAGGTGTCTAACATGTTTGAGTGATGTCTATTGGTGAGGACATGATCAATTGAATGTTCTATAGTCATGACTAGGAGGTTGGATTCATCCCTATAGTGTTGCTTGGTGTGCATTCGTACCATAACGAATCTTGTACTTCAGTCAAGCCAATACTTTCTAGATGATAGAATTGTGGCGATCAGGCTAGTGATAGTGGTTCGAATGGTTTTATGATATCTTGAGATTTTTGTTGAATCTTGAATGGTCTTAATGTACCGAGGGATCCTCCTCATAGGTGGTATGGAAATTCCTTCCTAGGGAGGTCATTGATAATATCCACTTATCAATATTGGGAGTAGTGAGTGATGAGTGACATGGGAATCCATAGAGCGTCATCTAATTCCTTATATATATGGGGATGGAGAAGGGAATCGATAGTGATCGTGAGAAGGGAAATGACTATGACAAATGCGACATAATGAGGTTGTGATGAAAGAGAATACGGTGATGTAAATGTGTTGCGCATAAATGTGAATGTTCATGAGATGAAATGACCAGCTGACCTGCTTCTACTCGGAGGTTAACGAAGTGATGTAGATGTGAATGTTCTTGCAATGTTTGAGTACGTACACATGAATGAAACATTTGAAAATTGAGCAGGGAATTCGATCAAGACAAAATTTTAATATAACTATTCTCAGTATTGCAAAATTCATCTCTGAGTCGGATATAGGTGGTCAGTCCATATCTTCCTGTCCCGGGTCGAATGTAGATGACCGGTCTACATTCCATCGAGGTTCCATGAATTCTGAAATACTTAGCTCAGTTATACTAATACTATGTCCTTCACATATGAAAAGAAGTTTTGAAAGACTAATGCAAATGACCAAACTCAAGGTCGAATGATGAAACTACGCAAGGAAAAGGCGTAAAAATAAGGATCATATGTTGTGTAAGCATACTAATATGGAATACAATGATAATGATCAACTAGAATAAGTTTGTGTTGTATATCTAATAATGAGATACAATTCTCATCACATATGTTAGCAACAACTACCAATGAGGCATCAGCTTGGCAGGCAGGCACGCGGCGGTCATAGGGTTAAGTTTCCATGAAAGTAGCTATAGTCTAGGTTTTAAAAACACCCAGTCTCTATAGCCCATGCTCTGATACCAATTTGTCACACCCCCAAAATCGGGTCCAGCGGAAGCTTACATATTGCTAGGGTGTAACTCAATTGGTGCCACAACACAAGTGTAAAGAACGGTTTTCATCTTCAATCATTTAGAATAAAATAGTTTAACAAAAGTGTCGAATTACATTATTAAAAGTTGTGCGGAATTAGGCCCTTAAAAATATAATGTAAAACGGTCCCATATGAATATCAGAGTCTTCTATGACCATGCCATGCCCTGCCAAAACCTCCAGTAGCGTGCCATTGGATAATACCTGAAAATACATGCTAAAGTGTCAACACGAGGTTGGTGAGTTCATAGAGTTTAATAAAAATGAATGTATGTAAAGCTCTTGAGTGAAATTTCCCCAGCAAAGGCATTGTAAATCCACTCAGTTCCAAGCCTTGGCCATAACAAGACTTGCAACCTGTGTGTTTACAACCCACTGCCAGTCATGATTTGGTTTATGTAAAACAAATGTAATATTTGAGCCAAAAGTCAAAGATAAGTGTAGTAATACAACCATGTAATGTAGGCGTATCATGCCATACTCAGGCAATGCAGGTATCCCATACCCGTGAAATGTAGGTTGTATCATGTAAACACACAAAGCATTTGAGTAAACAAAAGGCATTTGAGTAGTACAAATGGTGTTTGAGTAAACAAGTAGCATGTTCAAGTAAAACAAGTATTGCATTCATGTAAAAACGAGCATGTATTCTCCCCCAANTGGGAGGCTGCAGCGTCATCATTTCCTAACTCCAACAGATTAGTTTGAAGCATTGTGACGCTTGTTGGTTGCTTCTGGTTTAGGAGATATAGAAAACTCTTGAGGTTATGAGCTGCTCTTGGACTTCGCATAAAGCTATTGCTTTTCCCGTTTGACTTCAAGAATTTTAGCTTTCTTGTCTTCCCCGGATCAAGACACTCAAACTTGAGCCTCTAATGGAGGTTACCTAGTGATTTAAGACGGTTTTGCTTTTTGTAATAATCATTCTTAGTCTGGATTTCATATTTGTTGTTCAGGGTGTTTGTACATCGCTAATGTTTTGGTAATGCCTTATATAACTTTTTAGTCTTAGGTGTCACGAGTTTTACCCTGTTGTTCTGTATGTTAATTTGTGTATAAATATATATTTTGTTAGCCTAAATCCCTTAAAAGTGTTTTCCAACTTCATCCCTTAACCACAAACATTAATCATACGAGTTACGACAGCAATAGCACAAGTCCATGCTGTTATTAACTTGATTGGACGGATTAAGTGAAACCGAAACCACCATATAAAAATAATAATAATAAAAATTAAAAAAAAAAAAAAAAAAAAAAAAAAAAAAAAAAAAAAAAACCCTTCCTATCAGGATACTTAATGAGAAAACTATCATGATTTCATTAAGCATTTCAAATAAAATGTACTTTAATCAAGAACCACACTACCTTACTTGATCAGCATATTTCATAGGCAAGCCCAAAGAAAAACGTTCAGAAAGCCATGATATGATCAACACAATGAGTCGGAGACTAGATCAAACAAACTTGTGCCACTGCAATACTATACTTTACAAAGAAGGCTCTATACACCCTGGATTTTGCGTGAGTTACCAAAGAGTCATTTTACACCCAATCTGTTCATCCATTTAGACTATGATAATCGTTCATCAGTTCGATACTGACCTTGTTCTTGTCTGTTAATGCCGTGTATAGTCAGTCCGTTCATTAACGGTACAGTAAATAATGATATTGGTTTTCAAAGTATGAACCAAAATGCAAAAGCTCAATATTGGGGAAGTAGTATCTGATATGTCCAGAAACACAAAACAAAGTCATGCAGCCAAAGATCGCAGTTATCTCTAATAGTCACCAATAGGGCAAATTTATACCATTTAACATTATATCACCATATAATCAACATGGAAAAAGTATTCATCATAAATTTTTCTTAAAGAAAGATACAGAAATAGGCCTTATTTGATCCCTAAGAAAAATTTCATGTTTTTGTATTAGGGGTAAAGCTAAAGATACACAACATATTTCTACAAATAAACACAAGTATGCAACATACTTAGTAAAGTGTCAAACGTACGCAACATATTTTCAAAAAATCGCCAATCTACGCAATATAACCTGCTAGCAGCAGGTTACCAGGTCACGTAACTTTAAAAGTTACACCTTTGGTCCCTAAACTGTCTCATATCTCGCGTACATATCCTATTTTGGTAACGGTCGTTAAAAAAGTTTTTAAAAAAACTTTTTAATATTTTTTTTAAATCGAGATAAAATCTTTTTTTTTTTTAACTAAAATTTAGAAAAAAAAAGCTAAAAAATTTTAAAATTAGAAAAAAGAAGTTAAAATAAAAAAAAATTAATTTAATTTTTTATTAAAGTTAATAATTAAAAAAATCAACATTTTTAAAAAAAAAATTAATATTTGCGAGAAAAAAATTAAATTTTTTTTATAAATACGCATTTTTTTAAAAAATTAAAAAAATTAATTTCTTTTAAAGTTAATATTTAAAAAAAAATAAAAAAAATTTTAAAAAAATTAATATTTGCGAAAAAAAATTAATTTTTTTTTATAAAAAAATTAATTTTTTTTTATAAAAAAATTATTTTTTTATAAAAAAAATTATTTTTTTTCGCAAATATTAATTTTTTTTTTAAATTTTGATTTTCTTAAAAATATTAACTTTAGAAAAATTAATTTTTTTTAATTTTTTTCCTTTTTTTTAATTTTTAAAAAAAAATGCGTATTTATAAAAAAAAAATTAATTTTTTTCGCAAATATTAATTTTTTTAAAAAATTTTGATTTTTTTTAATATTAAACTTAAAAAAAATAAAATTTTTAATTTTTTTTTTCTGTTTTTTTAAATTTTAAATTTTTTTACCTTTTTTTTCTAAATTTTAGTTAAAAAAAATATTTTATCTAGATTTTAAAAAAAATTGTTAAAATTTTTTTTTAAAAACTTTTTTAACGACCGTTACCAAAATAGGATTATGTACGCGAGATATCAGACAGTTTAGGGACCAAAGGTGTAACTTTTAAAGTTAGGTGACCTGGTAACCTGCTGCCAGCAGGTCATATTGCGTAGATCGACGATTTTTTGAAAATATGTTGCGTACGTTTGACACTTTACTAAGTATGTTGCCTTCACATACACCATATTCTTTGAGCCTCTTTTACATTTTCTGCCCCGCTTCAATGGGCTGCTCGTTTCTCCACCTTCAGAAAAAGCAAAACTCACGTTGGTGGATGAGCATTCGTCTGGGACATCAACAAAGTCGGTTCTAGCAATATCTGGTGCATTACTACAGGTATCCATGATATCAGGTTCTATGTTCACACTAAGATCCATAGGTGGTCCAACAACTTCTATGAATGACTTGTCACCTAGTTCAAATCCAGAAGCAACCTCAAGATTTTGCTTCAACATTTGGACCAAGTTCATTAAGTGTTTGCTTTCTTTCATGTGCGATGGGAGAAAAAACTCTAATACATAGTCGTTGTTGCTTTCACAACCATGCATATGGATTGTGAAGCAGCTAGTTAACCCACTCGTCCGTGCATAGTGGACCAAAGGGTAGACTTCTTCACCGAGTTTTGTTACATCTTCACAAAAACACGAACCACCAGATGACAAGGCCCTGCTAACAAAGCCACGAGACTTATCCAAGTGTTGTTTTTTACATTCTTCCCGAAAAGGCCACAAGCCCAAATTTTGAACATAATACGGTAAAGCACATGTTGACATGCAGACTTTCCCAAGGCATCTACTATCATAACTATTACAGCTCTTTTCTAAAACTTGTTCATAGGAAGCAACACTAGTGAATGGGGACAGAGCCCANTTTAAAAAAATTAATATTTGCGAAAAAAAATTAATTTTTTTTTATAAAAAAATTAATTTTTTTTTATAAAAAAATTATTTTTTTATAAAAAAAAATTATTTTTTTTCGCAAATATTAATTTTTTTTTTTAAATTTTGATTTTCTTAAAAATATTAACTTTAGAAAAATTAATTTTTTTTAATTTTTTTCCTTTTTTTTAATTTTTAAAAAAAAATGCGTATTTATAAAAAAAAAATTAATTTTTTTCGCAAAGATTAATTTTTTTTAAAAATTTTGATTTTTTTTAAATATTAACTTAAAAAAAAATTAAATTTTTAAATTTTTTTTTCCTGTTTTTTTAATTTTAAAATTTTTTAACTTTTTTTTTCTAAATTTTAGTTAAAAAAAATATTTTATCTCGATTTTAAAAAAAATTGTTAAAATTTTTTTTTAAAAACTTTTTTAACGACCGTTACCAAAATAGGATTATGTACGCGAGATATCAGACAGTTTAGGGACCAAAGGTGTAACTTTTAAAGTTAGGTGACCTGGTAACCTGCTGCCAGCAGGTCATATTGCGTAGATCGACGATTTTTTGAAAATATGTTGCGTACGTTTGACACTTTACTAAGTATGTTGCGTACTTGTGTTTATTTGTAGAAATATGTTGCGTATCTTTAGCTTTACCCCTTTGTATTAACATGATTTAAAAGCTTATATGTAGTATAAGAATCTGCAAACCATCTTTCAGGAGCTATTTATAAAGTTCAGCAATATCCATTTATTTGATTTCCAAACTTGATCCAATGCTCATCCTGCAAAATAATAAAATCATTACAGACTGATGTTAGAAAATAAAAGATAACCAACATCAAAGATAAATTGAATGAGTTTAAATTTTCAGCACATGACTAACTTAAACAGCCTGCGCTGTTTAAGCATCTTATATTTCGTCATAAAGATTAAACAGTTTGCAAGGTATCTACTGAATTTTACAGCACTTATACATAGGCTCGCTAAAACTTACCAGTGTGATGTTTCTGGTCGGTATAGACTTTTAAGAAATCCTTATCTAGGCTCTGTTGCTCTTTCTGGATTTCTAGTGCAGATTTGAGTGCAGAGCTACTGAACCCACTTACTCAATAACCTCCAGTGTCCAAATCTTTCCTAAATCCAAGGGGATACAGTTAAGTTTTAAGCAACAACGGACCATTAAGTGTCGTAGTCCTGGGAAGTTATTATTCCGAAATTCCCATTGACATAACTATATGCAATTTCAAGACCTTTAGTCTCTCAAAATGTTTATCATCGCTCGCACCCCACTCTTCTCCAATGCACGCATGGGATTTTAATTTAAGAACCTCAAGATTAGGTAGACCAACAAAGGTCCATATCTGTGCCCAATCCAACCCTATATTTGATAACGTCAGTTTCTTGAGCGTTTTAGGAAACATATGACAATCACACGACCACGTTGGTTCATGGTAGGGAATTGTATTTAATAGCTTCAATTTTTGAAGGTGCTTTAAAGATTGCGTGTTTGGGAATTCAATATCACCTTGGTTGAAATCAAGGGTCCACAAAAACCGAGCTTTTTAAGATTGGAAATTCTTGAAGATAAATTCACACAAGACTGAGGACATACTTGGGTCAAAGTTTGCAGGCTAGCCAACCCACTGGGGCAACCATCGTCCTCTTTCACTTAGATTCATCATATCCCATATTGTCTTTGATAGAAGTATATTATTCCTCGGCGATATTATCAGCGTTTGTAGGTTGATAAGGCTTGATATTGATGGTTGGGGACTTCCATCATGAGCTTGAATGGCCAAGTATCTCAAATTAATGAGATCTGTTACATCTGAAGGAAACATGAAGACAGGACCAGACTCCATATCAGGAATCCTAAGGGTTCTGTATGTTTCACTAAGCATTGATCCGCCTTCTTGAAGAACTTTGCCCAACTCAAATGGATAACAAAAACCAGAGTGGGAGGGTAATGCAGCAGCAGGAGCACGAGCATATGTGTATATGTGTAAGGAAAAATGTTCTTCCTTGGCTCTTCTCAAGCATAAATCCCGCAACAGGTCATGTATCCGACGTGCTTTAATTTGACCATCTGCCCTTATTTTGGCAGTCGTCAACATATTCCTCTGTATTAAATTCATCAAGAAACCCTCTGCAGCAGCTGTTGGAATCGAAAATAATCAAGAATCATAAGTCTTTGAAAGTCGAAGGACCAATAGTGTTAGATAGATAGTTAGTAACTGTAAATCCTGTAAATTAGGAAGAGATGTGTCGTTTGATGCATAACTCTTAGAAGAGTCACATCGGTTCGCTAAATACCGATTGACATAGTATAAATAGGTATCAATTGTAAACGTTTTAGTGTGTGGTTAATAAAAGAATAACGTGTGTTTTGTCAAACAAACCCACCCTCTCTGTTGTTAAAAGAGTCACTGCAGATTCGTGTGCATACTCATACTTGTCAATATGATGTTTCATCCATGATTGATCCAAGATCCGTAGGACCTCAATGTGGTATCAGAGCGTATGGTTACAATGGATCGATCAATTGCAGTCCAAGTTATCGCCAATGAAGAAGAAGAAAACCCAAAAACAGAGCATAAAGAAGGATCATGGAGACGTTACAGTTTTGGGCAGAAAAGAAAGAAGGATGTTGCAAGAAGAGACGTTCCAAAAGAAAGATGTCTTATGCAGATGGCAAGAAGAAGACACGGTGAAAAGGTGTACATAGGAATGGTGAAGTTACTATGAGGGAACACAAGAGATCAAGGCATGGAAGAGCCAGAAGTGTGGCAGAAAATGGCAGAGGAACTGCAGGCATTGAAAGACCATAGGCTATGCAAAGATAAGTGTTGAAATAGAGGAAGAACTTGGAAGCACCAGAAAACATATGTACAAGGACGATGATCAAGAAGATTATCATGGAACAAAGAAAGGCAACAACTGAACATGAAAGACCGGACAAGTAAAGGCAATCAGATTTCAAATGAGAATGACAAGGAAGAAGGAGCAAGGCTGCAATCAACGATGAACAAGAGCAGAGTGAAGATTATGATGTCTTGATTAGGGGAGTGAATGTTGGAATCGAAAATAATCAAGAATCATAAGTCTTTGAAAGTCGAAGGACCAATAGTGTTAGATAGTTAGTAACTGTAAATCCTGTAAATTAGGAAGAGATGTGTCGTTTGATGCATAACTCTTAGAAGAGTCACATCGGTTCGCTAAATACCGATTGACATAGTATAAATAGGTATCAATTGTAAACGTTTTAGTGTGTGGTTAATAAAAGAATAACGTGTGTTTTGTCAAACAAACCCACCCTCTCTGTTGTTAAAAGAGTCACTGCAGATTCGTGTGCATACTCATACTTGTTGTTGAGAAATAAGGACTAATCTAATATCAGGTTATATTCACATGGACTAACTTGGTTTGTTTGACATTTCAGGTTTAGTCCTTTTTTGTCCATGTTGAAGTTATATTGAGTGCTCAAGGGTGTTTTGTGTCAATCTCTCAAAGATGTGAGGCTGGATTAATAAGAAGAAAGCATGGAAGGGTTGTTACTCTAAATACCAAGGACTTATGTGCAAATATTCTGGATATACTCCCGTTTGGTTGTCTACTTGCTCTTCAGTACAACCCTAGCCGTTTTCCTTGTCTTCTCCATGGAAAACGACTTACTGTGGCATCTTTATATATCTGCTCTCTTCTCTATTTTGAGATTCATCCAAGAAACTTATTACTCTCTCTTGTATTATTCTAGTGTTGGTATCTTGATTGAGATCAAGTGATTTGTATTTCTGTTTGAGAACAGTTTGGTTTTGGTTAGTAAACTTGATTTGTTATTAATCTAAGTGATCAGATTTAGTTTTTCTTCATGGTATCAGAGACAGGTTCTCTAATCTTGCTCTGAATATCGATTTCAAAAATTAGGGTTTCAAAAAATTTGGGGTTTTTTCAAATTGGTTTGATTCTCTTTAAATACGTTTGTTAATTAAAAGATATTTGTGAAGAAATCGTTCAGATCTAAAAGTTTTTTTGAAAAGGCCTAATTTTGAGAATTAGGGTTTGGTATAATTTGGGGCTTTTGTCATTGGAAGGCTTCTTGTGATTATTCAGTGGTGTTTATCCACATAACTGGTGCTGATCTATCGATTGAAGGTGATAATTTGGGTTTAGTGATTATTTTGGTGATCCTGGTTCTGGGTTCGTGCTGTTTCCTGCTATATCTCTAGACTAAGTGAATCTAGAGTATAGTAGGGTTGTTATTCCGCTGCTATTTACTCTTGCGTGCTCTGTAACACCTCTCACACCCTCCTTACTTTCTGTTTTTTATTTTTATTGTTTAGATACGGGGAGTAGGATTCAGGGATTGTTGAGATTTCTTGTTTGAGGTGTTGATTGTTGTTGCTTATTGGTTATTTTCTTGTTGAGAGTTGCTATTTGTTTGTGTTTTTTGTTTCTGGTTATTGTTGATCTACTTGTGTGCGCCCTTGACCTACCACTTTAGTGGCAAGGAAAGCCTGGGAACTTCCTTCTCTCCCTTATCTTGTGTTCTTGTGCCTTTTTTGTTGATTTATCATGTCTGTTCAATATACTGATGATGAATCTGAACCTGATAATAATAACACTACATTAATCAGTAAACTGGACTTAAGTCACCCCTTACATCTTCATCCTAATGACTCTGCTTCTCTTACTGTGATGTCTATAAAACTTAAAGGAACTGAAAATTACAATGTTTGGTCATGTGCTATGCTCTTAGCTCTTGAAGGAAAAAACAAAACTGGTTTTATTGATGGTACTTGTAGGATATCCAATACTGATGAAGTGTTGGGCAAACAATGGGACAGAGTCAATGCTGTTGTGCTGGGATGGATCCTGAATTCCATCTCAGAAGAATTGTTTCTTGGTCAAATTTTTTCAAAAAATGCTAGTGATGTTTGGAATGAGTTAAAAGATACTTTTGATAGAGTTGATGGGTCTGTGACATTTAACCTGCATCATAAGATAAATTCTTTATCTCAAAATGGTACTAGTGTCTCTGAGTATTTTAACAAATTGAGTACTTTGTGGAAGCAATTTGATGCCATGGTTAAGTTGCCTAGGTGTACTTGTCATGCTGCAGATGACTTTAAAAGGCATAATCAACTTATGAAACTTATGCAATTCTTAATGGGGCTTGATGACTCTTATATGCAAATTAGAAGCAACATTCTGTCTAGGGACCCCTTACCTGATGTCAAAGGTGCTTATGCTATTATCTGTAGTGAGGAGTCCCATAGGCAAGTGGTTACTGGAAGTTCTAGCAGAACCCATAATTCTGCTTTTTCTTCTAGAATGGTTAATCAGTCTAATCAACCTAGTGCTATGCCTACTAACCAGACCAACAATGCTTCTGCAAACTTTAATAGAGTTCCTGATTATAGGAGAAGTACTGGTTCTGGTTCTACTCTTGTTTGTGAACACTGTGGTTTCAATGGTCATACTAAAGACAGATGTTTTAAATTAATTGGGTTCCCTCCAAATTTTGGAAAGAAGGGTAACACCTCTAGACCTCCCAATAAAAGGTTTCCCCACAACTCTGTTGCTTCAGGCCCTGGGCCATCCTCTAGCTCTGGTTCTTCCTCTGGTTTCACAGATGAATAACTCAGCACTCTAATATCTCTCATCAAAGACAACTTTCTCAATGGGAACAATGTGCAAGCCAATATGGCAGGTACATATTGTAACAAAAGCAAAAATTTTAACCAAAACTTTCATAAATTTTTTTCCACTAATAGCAATTTAAAACCTAAACTAACTTCAGATGCTAAAATCATTGACTCAGGTGCTAACCAGCACATGACATACACTGATAAGGATTTATTCAATGTTGTTGACATTTCTGATCTTAAAATAAAGGTTGGCCATCCTAATGGATCAGAAGTCTTTATAACAAAGATTGGAAATCTCAAACTGAATAAATCCTTAACACTCTATGATGTTCTGGTTATCCCTGAATATTGTGTTACTTTGATTTCTGTTCACAAAATTGCTAAGGATAATAAAGCTTTGGTGGCCTTTGATGAGAATAAATGTTTTTTCTTGGACCAGGATTTGAAACTGGGAAAAGTTCTGGGGATTGGTAATCAATATGGTGGTCTATATTATTTCTACTCTGGAGGTATCTCTTGTAATACTTCCTATTTTTTAACCAACCTCTCTCAATTTGACTGGCACTGCAGGCTTGGTCACCCTGCAGACCCTGTTCTAAATGTTCTGAAACCTGATTTAAAGTTCTCTCCCAATAATCAAAACATTGTTTGTGAAATCTGTCAAAGAGCTAAACAAACTAGAGAACCATTTCCTTTAAGTGATCATTCTACCACTGCTTTAGGGGAACTTGTTCATTTAGATCTTTGGGGACCTTATAAGGTTGCGAGTAGAGAAGGTTACAGATACTTCTTGACTATTGTGGATGATTTCACTAGGGCTATTTGGGTATACCTAATCAAAACCAAAGATGAAGTTTGTCACTATATCACTGTTTTTTATAACCTGCTAGAAACTCAATTTGATAAAAAGGTCAAGAGTTTTAGAAGTGATAATGGGACTGAGTTTGTTAATCATAACTTTGCTAAGTTCTGTTAAACAAAAGGTATTACCCATCAGACCTCCTGTGCCTACACTCCACAGCAAAATGGCATTGCTGAGAGAAAACATAGGCATTTATTAAATGTGGCTAGATCCTTTTTGTTTCAGGGGGAATTCCCCTTAAATTTTGGACTGAATGCATTCTTACTGCTACCTTTCTTATTAACAGATTACCTTCTTCTGTCCTTAATGGGAAATCTCCATTTGAAATGATATATAATAAAAAAAACCTGCTCTCTCTAATTTAAGAATGTTTGGCTGNGGCATTGCTGAGAGAAAACATAGGCATTTATTAAATGTGGCTAGATCCTTTTTGTTTCAGGGGGAATTCCCCTTAAATTTTGGACTGAATGCATTCTTACTGCTACCTTTCTTATTAACAGATTACCTTCTTCTGTCCTTAATGGGAAATCTCCATTTGAAATGATATATAATAAAAAAAACCTGCTCTCTCTAATTTAAGAATGTTTGGCTGCTTATGCTTTGCTACCATAGTCAATAATAATTACAAACTGAGTAGTAGATCTGAAAAATATGTTATGATGGGGTATTCTAACTCAAAAAAGGGATACAGGTTATATAGTCTTGACAAGCATCAATTTCTTTTTTCAAGGGATGTTAAGTTCTTTGAATCAATCTTTCCTTTTAAAGAGTCTGGCACTAATATGAACAAAGATAACTCTAAAAATGTTTTTCAAGACTTGAATCATTTAAACTTTTTTGATGTTGAAACCCCTGAACTACCCTATGATGAAGAGAGAGTAGACCATAAGCTGAATAGTGACAATCTGTCACAAAGTGAAGGTGACCACTCTCCATTATCTGGTAGAACTCCTGTCACTGATCAAAACAGTGATAATTCTTTTGCCGATGAGGATGAGATGGTTGCTACACTTGAAGAAAACAACACTTCTGAGGGTAATTTGAACCAAAATTCAAATCCTTCTGTTCAGGGTGAAGTACCTTTGAGAAGGTCTTCCAGACCTTCTGTTTTTCCAAAAAATTACAATGATTTTGTTGTTGAGTCCAAGGTTAAGTATGGGATTGAAAAATTTGTTAACTATACTAAACTTAGCCCTGGAAATTATTGCTTTACAGTTCAATTAAACAAAAGTCATGAACCAAAAAGCTTTTCTGAAGCCTCTAAATCTATTTATTGGATTGATGCTATGAATAATGAAGTTGAGGCCTTGTATAGAAATGATACCTTTGAGATTACTGTTTTACCCCCTGGTAGAAAAGCTATAGGGAGTAAATGGGTGTTTAAAATTAAGTATAAATCTGATGGTGAAATTGATAGATACAAGGCTAGAGTTGTTGCTAAGGGATATAATCAAAAGGAAGGTGTTGATTATGAGGAGACTTTCTCCCCTGTTGTTAAAATGGTTACTGTCAGATGCTTACTTACTATTGCCTTGCATAATGGTTGGTCTGTGTTTCAGCTTGATGTTAATAATGCCTTCCTTTATGGTGATCTTGATGAAACTGTTTACATGAAATTACCTGAAGGGTTCTTCCCTGAAGGTGATAACAGAGTCTGCAGACTCAAAAAATCCCTTTATGGGTTGAAACAAGCCCCTAGACAATGGAATGCTAAGCTCACATCCACACTTATTGAAAATGGCTTTACTCAAAGTAAAAGTGATTATTCTTTATACACTAAGTCTAAAAATGGTGTGTTCATTGCATTACTTGTTTATGTGGATGATATTATTGTTACAGGAAATAATGTGAATGAAATCAATAACTTCAAGGATTTTCTTAAAACCAAATTTATGATTAAAGATTTGGGAAAACTCCAATATTTCCTTGGTATTGAGGTCACTGATACTGATAAAGGGATGTGTTTAAACCAAAGAAAATATTGTTTGGATCTGTTAAGTGAGTATGGAATGCTTGGGTGCAAACCTGCTAAAACTCCTTTACAGTCTAAACTTGTTATCACTAATCAAGCCACTGATAATGATCCTTTACTTGACAATGTTACTAATTATCAGAAGCTTATGGGAAAACTTATTTATTTAACCAATACCAGACCTGATATATCTTATGTTGTTCACTGTTTGAGCCAATTCATGCATTCTCCCCTTAATTCTCACCTCAGAATAGCTTTCAAGATACTCAGGTATCTCAAAGGCACTCCAGGTTTGGGCATTCACATTACTAAGAACCCTGGTATGTCTCTTTTAGCTTATTCTGATGCTGACTAGGCCAAATGCATTGTGACTAGAAGGTCTGTCATTGGTTACTATGTTTTCTTGAATGGATCCTTAGTTTCTTGGAAAAGTAAAAAACAGCCTACTCTCTCTAAAAGCTCTACTGAAGCAGAGTATAGAGCTCTTGCTTCAGTGACCAGTGAAGTTATTTGGATTCTGAAAGTTTTAAAAGATTTTGAAATCAATAATCTGTTACCCATTCCTCTTCACTGTGACAGTAAATCTGCTATTAAGATAGCTGCCAACCCTGTGTTTCATGAAAGGACCAAACACCTTGAGATTGACTTACATTTTGTTAGAGAAAAGATTTTAAATGGTGTGGTCAAAACTGTTAAAGTAGATTCTGCAAATCAAATTGCAGATATCTTTACAAAAGGGTTGGATACATTACAACACAACTTCTTGGTCACAAAACTTAATATGTTTAATCCTTACCTGATATCAGATGAAGGGGGATGTTGAGAAATAAGGAATAATCTGATATCAGGTTATATTCACATGGACTAACTTGGTTTGTTTGACATTTCAGGTTTAGTCCTTTTTTGTCCATGTTGAAGTTATGTTGAGTGCTCAAGGGTGTTTTGTGTCAATCTCTCAAAGATGTGAGGCTGGATTAATAAGAAGAAAGCATGGAAGGGTTGTTACTCTAAATACCAAGGACTTATGTGCAAATATTCTGGATATACTCCCGTTTGGTTGTCTACTTGCTCTTCAGTACAACCCTAGCCGTTTTCCTTGTCTTCTCCATGGAAAACGACTTACTGTGGCATCTTTATATATCTGCTCTCTTCTCTCTTTTGAGATTCATCCAAGAAACTTATTACTCTCTCTTGTATTATTCTAGTGTTGGTATCTTGATTGAGATCAAGTTATTTGTATTTCTGTTTGAGAACAATTTGGTTTTGGTTTGTAAACTTGATTTGTTATTAATCTAAGTGATCAGATTTAGTTTTTCTTCACTTGTCAATATGATGTTTCATCCATGATTGATCCAAGATCCGTAGGACCTCAATAGCAGCATCCTCCAAACTTTTGCTTCCGGTTTCATGTATGAATCCTTGAGCAACCCATAGCCATATCAGCTTTGTTACCGGGATGTCATAGTCCTCAGGAAATACTCCAAGAAATAGAAAACATTGTTGCAATTCACGAGGCAAAAGATTGTAGCTTAAAGCCAACGAGTCCATGTATTGACTTGGATCACGAATCATAAGCGAACTTTGACTCGATCTCAACAATTTGACTCCACCAGGTATCTAACCATTTATTTTTCATTAGACCTGAAGTTATAACAATTGCAAGCGGTAAACCTCCACATTTGTTTGCTATCTCCCTTCCAATTATCTCCAACCGGTGAGGGCATATTCCGGTCCAAAATACCTTCTTCTGAAAAATTTCCCAACTTTCATCTGCATTGCGAAGTCGCAAAATATAAGCAGGTTTGGCTCCCTCCACATTTTTCCTCACATCTTTGTGACGGCTAGTAAATATAACTCGGCTTCCTTTATTGTCATCAGGATAATAAATTTTGAGCTCATTCCACGCCTTACTATCCCATATATCATCCATAATCACCAAATATTGACGATCTTTTAAAAATCTATACAACTTTTCCCCCAATAGCTCGTCGCTCATTATATATATCTCATCTGTACCAACGGTGCTAAAAGAGCTTAATATATCGAGTAACAGGTTCCTCTTTATCTATACTTGAGAAACACAAGTCCATGCCCGAATGTCAAAAGTATACTCAATTAATGGATGGTTGTATAGATTGTCTTACCAAGACCAGGTGTTCGCACAATCGAAATAATCTGAAGCTGTTTTGCTGACGTTCCAGTAAGTTGATCAAGTAGTGTTTCCACTTCTTCATCGAAGCCCACAGCAATTTCTTGTCTTTCTTCAACACATATCTGATGTTACAAAGTTCTTCAGTGATTTCCAAAATCATATCCATCATTGTTTTTTCCAGAGGGGCACCAAGCATTTGTGCTAGTCACCGTTTCAATTATTTTAACTAAGCCGTGAGCTTCTTCATTTTCATACCCGAGCATCATCTTTCTGAGGTGACTCATGAGACCATCAAAAGATCCTGCTATCAGTCTTTTGCAGTCTAGCGCTTCAACAGATGAAGGATTATACGTTGAAAAATCATTGAGGTGGTCGAGTGACTGGTTTATGAGAGAAGTAAGAGAATCGGCCATGGTGCTTCTTCTGATATAGCAAGTACAGACAGTAGCTTACGGCATTGAAGATAAACGGGATTGGCGACTATGTTATGGTCCAGTAGTCTACAGAACAAGCATTCCGAGTTGATTGATCTGAGTGATCAGCATGGCATATGATTAGTAACTTTCAGTGTTAGATATTTTCTAACTAGTTAAAAGTACCTAACAAGTTCATTTTTAACTACCCCGTTGTCTTCGTCATAATATGTTTCTTCTCTTGCAATAAAAGAAGGCTATCATCATACAATAGCAACATATTTAAGTTAGTAGCTTGTGGTGATAATTATACTCAAGAATATCCTCATCGGGTAATTGTACTTTTTAAAATGGGCTAGTTTTGTAATTTAGTGGGCATGGAACCAGGTTGCAAGCCACCTATCACAAAAATGGTCGAGTTCAGAAATTATTCTTCTATCATGGTGAGCTAGTTTGGTAATTCTATTTGAAAAATAATCGGCGTGCCTAAAGACATGGCTAATCTCATATGGCATTGATCTATTTGTGCTAAAAAGGAACCACACTTACTCAGTATTCAGTAACCAATAGATAAATGCCAGCTGCGCATATTTTTAGACATGCCGATCATTTCTCATTATACTAATCTATATAGATTAGTTTGGTAATTTAGTGATAAGCCAACTTTTAGAAAAATGCCAATATTAGCAAGAAGCCGGTCATCGTGCGATTCTAATAAACTGTAGTTTGTGACATTATTGAGTATAAAAACCAGTGTTGCAACACAAGGTCTACAAGGCCGATTAATCGCCGATTAGGTGTTACAAGGCCACCGACCTTGCCGATTTATGTAACTGGGTTAAACAAATAGGTCAACCGTGGTCAATGGCGATCAACGGTGGTCAAACTTGCCGGAAACCTATAAATCTTGCCGGAAGTACCCAAAACTCACTTTAAACTTATTTTGATCACTTATAGTAACTATTTAAGTCTATTACAAGTTGTATTTTAGAAAATACCTTGCCGGATATACCTAAAACTCACCGAAAATACACAAAACTTGCCGAAAATAACTAAAATTTGTCAATAATGTCAATCCGATTAATCCCGCCTAGACCGATTACAAGCTACAAGGTGGTCAACCGCCCGACTATCGATTCGCGATTTTTGCAACCTTGATAAAAACTAAATCCAACCGATATATAATGACAACCAAAGTGCCCACTTGTTTTTTACTCTTTACACACTTTAATTATGACACAGTGAAAAAAATTTGAAATAAGCTAAAGCAGTAAGCATTTTGAAATGAGCTAGTTAACCTGCATACCTTAAATAGCGAAATTATAGCTAATCTTAGTGATGAAAATGAATTGAATGAAGAAAAAAAAAAAAAAAAAAAAAACCCCGAAGATGATGATGGTATTTTTGTGAAGAAGCTCTTTTTTAAGTCAACCAATGTTTTTCTTTTATGTTATGGATTTTTGGATATGTAGAAAAAATAGAATAAGCACTCGACTAGCATCACCAATACAAAAAATATTTCAAAACCTTTTTTCATGACACAAACTATTAATAAGTTTTTAATGCAAAAAGTAAAATTGTAAGCGTACGACTGCAACAACAATAGCTAGTTTTGCTAATTAAGCATTAGGCAATACTGATTAGTAGTGGATAAAAGTTGAGATTTTGATGTAACAAGTGACACTTTTAATTAAGAATGACACAAAGTTACTTGATGCGCATACATTAATAAGTTTTTATACATTCTTATATAAAAACAGATAAACGTATATAGAAACGGAGAAAAGCCTGTATATAAAACGTATAAAAAATATATACATTTTTATACACATTTTATCCGTTTTTATATTCATTTTTATATGTTTCTATACACGTTATTATCCGTTTTTATATACGTGCTTATATACATTTTTATCCGTTTTTATATAAAAACGTATATAAAAATGGATTTAAAAACGTGTATAAAAACGTATATAACAATGTAATAAAATACATTATATATATATAATGTATAAAGTCATTTTAAAAACGTATAAAATAGTATATAAAAACGAATAAAAACGTATATAGAAAATCGAACTTTAAATTAAAAGAAAATTTGAAATATAATTAGAAAAGAAAAAGAAAACACATTTTTGAGTTAATTACGAACAACCGTTAGCAAAAAGGACTAACGATGCGAAGAGATAACTCTAAAACGTATGATATTGTATTAAAATTTGAAAGTTTGATAACTATTGTGGTATTTTATTAGGTACACTGATATGTGAATATTTAAGAAAGTTTATTGCTATTAGATATTATCAGTTTTAAATTTTATTATGATTGTCGGTCCTCGTTATAAAATTAGGAGTAAATTACATAGATGGTCCCTGTGGTTTGCTCAAAGTTTCACCCACAGTCCCTGAAAGTTAAAAGTTGCACGGATAGTCCCTACCTTCGAAAAGAATAACACTCATGGTCCCTCCACATAACTGGCGTTAGTGGCTTCCGTTATCTTTTACATGTTAGTCCCTTTTGGTTAAATATCGTTGCATCGTTAGTCCTTTATAATAACGGCCGTTTATATTTTACAGTTTTTTGAATTTTTCTTCCGTTTTCATCCGTTTTTATACGTTCTCATGCGTTTTAATCCGTTTCCTTCCGTTTTTATACGATTTCGTCCGTTTTTCTTACGTTTTCATCCGTTTTCATACGTTTTTATACGTTTTCGCTCTTTTTTCTTACGTTATTGTTTGTTTTCCTACGTTTTCATCCGTTTTATCCGTTTTCGCTTGTTAGAAATAATCGGCGTGCCTAAAGACATGGCTAAATAGATAAATGGTAATTCTATTTGGCTAAAAAGGAACCACACTTACTTAGTATTCAGTAACCAATAGATAAATGCCAGCTGCGCATATTTTTAGACATGACAATCATTTCTCACTACACTAATCTAACATGCCAATCATTTCTCACTATACTAATCTATATAGATTAGTTTGGTAATTTAGTGATAAGCCAACTTTTAGAAAAATGCCAATATTAGCAAGAAGCCGGTCATCGTGCGATCCTAATAAACTGTAGTTTGTGACATTATTGAGTATAAAAAGTTAAAAACTAAATCCAACCGATATATAATGACAACCAAAGTGCCCACTTGTTTTTTACTCTTTACACACTTTAATTATGACACAGTGAAAAAAAAATTGAAATAAGCTAAAGCAATAAGCACTTTGAAATGAGCTAGTTAACCTGCATACCTTAAATAGCGAAATTATAGCTAATCTTAGTGATGAAAATGAATTGAATGAAGAAGGAAAAAAAAAAAAAAAAAAAAAAAACCCCGAAGATGATGATGGTATTTTTGTGAAGAAGCTACATTCTGATTACTGCTTTTTTAAGTCAACCAATGTTTTTCTTTTATGTTATGGATTTTTGGATATGTAGAAAAAATAGAATAAGCACTCGACTAGCATCACCAATACAAAAAATATTTCAAAACCTTTTTTCATGACACAAACTATTAATAAGTTTTTAATGCAAAAAGTAAAATTGTAAGCGTACGACTGCAACAACAATAGCTAGTTTTGCTAATTAAGCATTAGGCAATACTGATTAGTAGTGGATAAAAGTTGAGATTTTGATGTAACAAGTGACACTTTTAATTAAGAATGACACAAAGTTACTTGATGCGCATACATTAATAAGTTTTTATACATTCTTATATAAAAACAGATAAACGTATATAGAAACGGAGAAAAGCCTGTATATAAAACGTATAAAAAATATATACATTTTTATACACATTTTATCCGTTTTTATATTCATTTTTATATGTTTCTATACACGTTATTATCCGTTTTTATATACGTGCTTATATACATTTTTATCCGTTTTTATATAAAAACGTATATAAAAATGGATTTAAAAACGTGTATAAAAACGTATATAACAATGTAATAAAATACATTATATATATATAATGTATAAAGTCATTTTAAAAACGTATAAAATAGTATATAAAAACGAATAAAAACGTATATAGAAAATCGAACTTTAAATTAAAAGAAAATTTGAAATATAATTAGAAAAGAAAAAGAAAACACATTTTTGAGTTAATTACGAACAACCGTTAGCAAAAAGGACTAACGATGCGAAGAGATAACTCTAAAACGTATGATATTGTATTAAAATTTGAAAGTTTGATAACTATTGTGGTATTTTATTAGGTACACTGATATGTGAATATTTAAGAAAGTTTATTGCTATTAGATATTATCAGTTTTAAATTTTATTATGATTGTCGGTCCTCGTTATAAAATTAGGAGTAAATTACATAGATGGTCCCTGTGGTTTGCTCAAAGTTTCACCCACAGTCCCTGAAAGTTAAAAGTTGCACGGATAGTCCCTACCTTCGAAAAGAATAACACTCATGGTCCCTCCACATAACTGGCGTTAGTGGCTTCCGTTATCTTTTACATGTTAGTCCCTTTTGGTTAAATATCGTTGCATCGTTAGTCCTTTATAATAACGGCCGTTTATATTTTACAGTTTTTTGAATTTTTCTTCCGTTTTCATCCGTTTTTATACGTTCTCATGCGTTTTAATCCGTTTCCTTCCGTTTTTATACGATTTCGTCCGTTTTTCTTACGTTTTCATCCGTTTTCATACGTTTTTATACGTTTTCGCTCTTTTTTCTTACGTTATTGTTTGTTTTCCTACGTTTTCATCCGTTTTATCCGTTTTCGCTTGTTTTTATACGTTTTCCTTTATTTTTTTTTACATTTTCATACGTTTTTATCCGTTTCCGTTTTTATCCGTATTCAAGCTTCGTGAGTATGATTATGCTCAAAACTTTGATCAAGGATCGGAATGGAGAAACGAGGTTGATATTTTGCCTAGATCATTTTCTGTTCAATTTTTATCCGTTTTTATAGGTTTGCATCCGGTTTTATCCGTTTTCGTCTATTTTTATCCGTTTTTGTCCGTAAACCACCACCACCAATAAAAAAAATCAAATTTTTTTCAAAAATTTTTTTTTCTAAATTTTTTTACGAAAATTTTTTTTAAAAAATTATTTTTGGTAAAAAAGTTTCTAAAAAAAATTTTAAAATAAAAAAAGTTTCAGAAAAAAAATTTCAAAAAAAAATCAAAAATTATTTTTGGTAAAAAAAAAGTTTCTAAAAAAAAATTTCTAAAATAAAAAAGATTATGAAAAAAATTTCAAAAAAAAATCGATAATTATTTTTGGATTCTTTTTTGAAATTTTTTTTAGAATCTTTTTAATTTTAGAATTTTGTTTTTAGAAACTTTTTTTACCAAAAATAATTTTTTAAAAATGGATAAAAACGTAGGAAAACAAACAATAACGTAAGAAAAATGAGCGAAAACGTATAAAAACACATGAAAACGCATGAAAAACGGACGAAATCGTATAAAAACGGACGAAAACGTAAGAAAAATTCGAAAAACTTTAAATTATAAACGGCCGTTATTATAAAGGACTAACGATGCAACGATATTTAACCAAAAGGGACTAACGTGTAAAAGATAACGGAAGCCACTAACGCTAGTTAAGTGGAGGGACCATGAGTGTTATTCTTTTCAAAGATAGGGACTATCCGTGCAACTTTTAACTTTCAGGGACTGTGGGTGAAACTTTGGGCAAACCACAGGGACCATCTATGTAATTTACTCTAAAATTAGAGTATATTTTATCCTTTAGTAATGGCAATGATATTATCACAACTTTTTATTTTACGGGCTTCGTCATTCAACCTTTCCAATAACCAAAGTCAATAAAAACTCGGGATTTTATATGCCTAATTAAGATAAAAAATCATTTAAAAAAAATAACCGTTAGAACCTTTTAGATTGACATTAAGGAAACAACTAAAAGTATTTATTTCTTGCGGTACAAGTAATCAAAACAATAAATATCACCATCTATATATTAGTTATAGTTTTAACACAATATATTACGATCAATATAATTCAAACTTAAGCACTAGGGTTTCTGCTTCGAAAAGTTTAATATACTATAGTCGTATAAATTAGAATGTCTATGTCGATATCCATGTCTCCATACGGGATTATAATCCCGGATTCCCGTCATTTCATCATCGTTAATGCACAACCAGATGATCAACTCAATCTCTTAGTCATGATGGACCCTCCATGTCAAGTAAACTATGAAGACATTGTATCCGAATTCTATTATGAACGTGCTGCTTATAGAGTATGTTGGATTGAACTAACAACACACGAATCAGGACCCGTTGCTAGATTCATGGATGGATCTCTAGTGTTGGACCAACGCTCCGTTAATATTATTGCAGATTTTATAACAAGTTACGAGTCTTATTATGCTAACACGTACTTGGAGAATGACAAAGAGATGTGTGTGATTTGCCAGGAGGAATTTGAAGCCAATCAGATGTGCATGGCACTCAAATGTACACATTGGTATCATCATGGATGTATCGATCGATGGTTACAACAGAAGAACTTTTGTCCAATTTGTAGAAAAAAATGTTAAGTTCTTGATTATTGTAGATTTTGGGTTTATGTTTATCAGCAACATAGAATAGAATTAGTATATTCAATAGTTATTTTTGTATTGTTTTGGGAGATCCAAACGCAACTTAGAGATATTAAAAGTGTTTTTATTCTCCAATTCATGGTAATCTCTTATGTTTGTTCTGCCTCAGCTGGTTCATTATCTTTTGCGTGATATATGGTACATATAGTAGCATACTTTTGGTTTAGGTTTTCGGCAATTTGTAGATCATTAAATAAGTGATAACTTTTCTGAAGCCAATATCTCACCCTCGTATACAATTAGGGGATGTTTGTGTTTGTGTTTAACCTCGTAATATTGAGAAACCTCGAACCTAAGTGTATACGTGGTTGCCCAAAAAAACGGAACTGAATTAAACCTAAACTTATTTACCAGTTAAACTCACATTGATCATTAACCTCAATTTCTGATTAAACTGTGGTTCAGTTGCACAATTAATCAACTATCCTACTCCAAATAAATGATTGCATCATTGTATATCTGCATCGATTTAGTTAAGTAGTATGGACTACTGAGTAGAAAATTTTTGGTGAGTCTAGCTCAAGGCTTCACAGTATATAAGTAATTAGTTTAACTGAAGGCGTACGTATTATAGTTCTGAATTTAATTTGTGTTGTTTAAACTCATATATCTACGATAAAAGATATGTTAAAGTCTTTATGTTATTGCCAACATAAATAGTTTGGTTAATATATAACCTTGTTGATGTGTCGAAACTAATATGTACGTACCACATAATGAGGATCTCGCTACTAAAATTGCCAAACATCAAAATATCAGCATAATAGTTTGAATTCATACTCAGTGCGGTTTCGATTCAACGAAATCTTATGAAATAACTCATCAACTGATTAGTCGTTTTTGGTTTTAAGTCCGAATATGGTCAAAAAGTGTTTAAAAAAAGCGTAGTATATTCGAGTGCGTGTGTGACAGTATTTTCTCGCATCAAAAGAAAGAGTATTTGGTGCATACAATATCTCACATGTAGCAAGTTATCGTGCATAAACGCCTAGTCGCCTATTTTACTACAGTACGTTATTACAAGAAAACTTAATACAAAGATGTTAGAAAGTGACTTAAACTTTAGGGGTTATTTGGTAATTTGTGTGACTTGTCCTACAAGTTTGTTTTGAATTTGCTAACTAATCTATGAGGGTTAGTTTTGCCCTATAAATAGGGATCATTGGCATTAGAATTATATGTACCTTTTGAATTAGAACTTTGGTTTGATACCTTTGAATTTGGTTTTGTATTTGTTTTGTTAATTTGAATAAAGCTTCCGCTTCGTGTGTTTTGGATTTGTTTGTTTGTTTCGTTTTTTGAATTACCAACAAGTGGTATCAAGAGCCAGGTTCTTCATGAAGAAAAAGAAGAAAAAAAATAGTTCGTTTAGGATTGGTTTGGATTGAAGAATCGTTGGTGAAAAACTAGATAGACTGGCTTTGTTTTTTGTAATCGAATTTTGCTTTGAATACTTTAGATTTGATTTGATTAGGACAAATTTGTTTAGATTGCGTTTGGAGGATTCGACTTTGAAAAAAAAATAAGCTACTGGATGCTACGTATTTGATAATATTTGGAGTTTGGGCCTTTTGAGTTGAAGTTGGGTTTTAGGAATTAGTCTTGGGCCGCTACAGTATATTTGGTTTTTGTTATGTCGTGTTTGTATTTTATTTGGTATTAGAATTTGATTTGTTTGAGTTTGAGTTGTCCTGGTATTTGAATTTGAACCGTAAAAAGTGGGTCATTAATATTATTATCCGTATCATATTTGGGACGTTTAAATTAGAGTCCGTTTGTCAAGTTATTAATTAACTTAAATTTGTTTGATACTTGGATAATAAATTTGAAGTTGGACCGTAATACTTATTAAATAAGTAGATCATTAGAATTATTATTAAGTATCATATTTGGGGCGTTTGAAATTTTTAGAGCCCGTTCGTCAAGTTATTGATTAACTTGAATTTGGTTAATACTTGGATAATAAGTTTGAAGTTGGACCGTAATACTTATCGATAAGTGGATCATTAGAATTTGAATTGGATATTTGGAATTTGAAGACGATTTTGTGTTTGAAGACTTGGTTCAAGTCATTTAGAATTTGTTCGATCATTTGGAATTTGTTAGTTTGAAAATTAGGAATCTTCGTTTGTCGGGCTTTTGAAGTTGGTTGCCTGAGTTTGATTGTCTTTGTTGAAGATCGTTTGAGCCGATTTGTTTGTTTGATTAGCTGTTTTGAATTTGTCGGTTAACGTTTGATTGTTTGTTTTGAAGTTATCGGCGTTTGTGTAGATTGAATTTGTTTTGGATCGAATTTGTTTTGGATTGCTTTTGGGAATCGATCGTTCGTTTTGAATTTGGCTAGCATCTCTGGCATTTGGAATTTGAAATTTGGCATTCGGGATTTGGAAATTTGAACTTGAAGATGAAAGATTCATTTGGTTTGAAGTTTCGAGTGGAGTTGAAATCACGGTGGAGATTGTTAGAAAGTGACTTAAACTTTAGGGGTTATTTGGTAATTTGTGTGACTTGTCCTACAAGTTTGTTTTGAATTTGGTAACTAATCTATGACGGTTACTTTTGCCCTATAAATAGGGATCATTGGCACTAGAATTATATGTATCTTTTGAATTAGAACTTTGGTTTGGTACCTTTGAATTTGGTTTTGTATTTGTTTTGTTAATTTGAATAAAGCTTCAGCTTCGTGTGTTTTGGATTTGTTTGTTTGTTTCGTTTTTTGAATTACCAACAAAAGAAAGTAATGTTAATGTGTTACAGTGGTACATGTTTAAAACATTAAATGACCTAAAATTGTCATATTTAAATGTAACGAGGCATGCAGAACCCGTGCTACGCACGGGCTAAGAATCTAATTGTTAATCGTGTATTCTTTCTGTATATTGGCGAGTGTATACTTAATTATTGTTTAGTATGTTGTATGAAATGTTTTAACTTTCTTGTATAAAAATGGGTAAAGACCATAAAATAACAACTTACTTTCTCCAATTTACCGAGATGAAATACGTACTTTTTTATCAACATTTAAGCCAACGAAACTTGCAAATATTGTTCTAAGGTCAACAAAAAGTGATTATATTAAAAATAATAATTGAAATGACTATATTACCCTTGTCTTCTTAAACTATACCACTCATCTTCTTTCTTCCAACTTTTCATTCCCACACCACAATTAAAAAATGAAGCAGGGAGGAAGAACATCATTGCGTTTACATAAGATCCCACACCACGAAAAAGAATAATTAAGACGAGATGAAGAGGAGAAGACCAGAAACAACATCCAACAACAAATCCAAGATCTCAGATTTATCTCTTTTCGGTAATCAAATTCGTCCTAAGACTTAAACCATAGAGATAAACTCATCATCGATCATATCTTACACTCGTACATCAAATTAAATAACAAGATCTCAGTTTGTTCTACTTAATCATAGATCTATATAGATCTTGTATGTTAGAACCATAATCATCATCGATCTATTTTGAAGACTTGCTTCTTTCTCATATCCGAAAAATAAATATAGTATTATAGCAAATCTGTTATATACTATATTTGTTTCGTTCAAAAACACAATAACAAAACCCAAACCATATGTCGAGCCTACCTGTGACCTCACTTAGGGGTATTGAAGACGAGTCGTGCCTCGATATGCGATGAATGTTTCAATGGTTTCACTTGGTTCTGTTATTCGTGGCTTATGGTGATCAGGATACGAATGAATCATGTATTTGATTCTGTTTTTTTTTTTGATTGACTGAGTTTTGTGATGAATCGGATTGTGATGATGTTGATGAGATCGATTGTGGTTTGATAGTGATGAGATTAGATGATGGAGATGGATTTTGTTATGTCAACTGTATTAGGAAGATGAGTTAGATGACAGAGTTTAAGATGGGTGGCTGCTAGATCTTGTTAGCAGTTTGTTTTTTGTTTGTTTTTTTGTTTTTTTGTTGTTTTTTTTTAGTTTAAGAAGACAAGGGTAATATAGTCATTTCAATTATTATTTTTAATATAATCACTCTTTTTGTTGACCTTAGAACAATATTTGCAAGTTTTGTTGGCTTAAATGTTGATAAAAAGTACGTGTTTCATCTCGGTAAATTGGAGAAAGTAAGTTGTTATTTTATGGTCTTTACCCTATAAAAATTTAAAAGTGTTTGATGTTGTTTTGGTTTTGTGGTGTTGTATTTTATACATGGGCTTTTGGTTATTAAGTTGTGATAACTTTGTTTTTTTTGGCATATTACTTATTTGCATGATAAAAAAAATGGCTTTGTTTCTTTTGGTCTATTAGTTAGTCCTACAATAATTGTCCATTAGATGGTTTTTACATGGTAATATGAAGCACACGGGGTCTATCTAATTGGTCATAGTTTAATGTGCGTTAAATATTTTCTTTATTTAGTTTGTAAGTTAAAGTTTGTGTAATATGTATATATAATAATGCCACATAAACTGTATAAAAATCGTTAAAAACTTTTTTAGTTTCATCTCATTTTATTGTACAGCTAATTTCATTGAAAATTAACATTGAAGTCTAACTAATATTAATAAATTTTATCAATAAACTCAATTCTGAATAGCTAACTAAATGAATATTAATTAACACACTATTAATAATTACTAAAACCTTTGGACTTAACTATTATGTCTTAAACTTAATTTTTTTTTTAATTTACAAATGGGTTTCAACAAAAATATGTACTTTTTCTTTTATATTCATTATTCAAGTTGCATGCTTACATAGATTAATCATGGTAAAAAGTATCATTTAACCATTTAAATGTTGCTTTACATACATGCTCGTGCATATTTTCTTTAATCAATTCGCACATGTGAGCTACATCAATAGAATACACACATAAATTACTTGTATATGAAAATGCATTAACATAATACATATATCTATATATATTGCATTAGGTTAAATCATCAATTATTCTTGCAACTTTTTCAACTTCATCTCAATCCATAACCGA
Organism: Artemisia annua; assembly: GCA_014162995.1. NCBI lineage: Eukaryota > Viridiplantae > Streptophyta > Magnoliopsida > Asterales > Asteraceae > Artemisia > Artemisia annua. Next base: position 62,445 of record LBNU01008727.1, read on the forward strand.
CTTTTAATTCTATACTAATTACTAAATATCATGTGATAAATTCCGGCAAGCCTTGCACTTCCATCTCGATGTTGTATATACTTCACATTAAATGCACCGATTTTGTTTTTCGATAAAAGTTTGAACTTTTGCTTATATTTAGAACTCAACTTTTTTATTTGATATTATAATTTACAAACGGATTTAAGTCAAAATTATGTATTTTTTCCTTTCTATTTATTACTCAATGTGATATTTTTAATATGTCGTATTTTGCTGTTATGGCAAACACATTCAATGGGCGTAAATATTGGTTTCTCACTAATGATTCTACATATAGAAAAAGAAAACACTTTGCGATGCGCGGACCTTCTTCTTTTCAATAATAATTCAATTGCACACGATAAATTCATTCTAATATTTCTCAAAGAGCATTCGAAAGCAACTACTTACATAAATTAATCACGCTAAAAAGTATCATTTAACCATTTAAATATTCCTTTACCTACATGCTCGTGCACATTTTCTTTAATCAATTCACACATGTGAGCTACATCAATAGAAAACGTACATAAATTACTTGTATATGAAAATGCATTAACATAATACATATATCTATATATATGCTTATGTATAACAATCACCTAAATATGTAAGAAACAAAGAAAATAGTTGGTATCCCAATCTTTGGTTCCATTTATCTGAGCATGCATGATCTTGTGTGATTTTCATGGTACCTGCGAATGATAACTAAATTAAGACAAAAAGAAGACCAAGTTAATTACAAAGATCTAAAAGATGTGTGAATCATCTCCAAAATGTTGCAAAAGAGAATTTACATACCGCTACCAACAATCAAAGATCTAAAAGATGTGTGAATCATCTTCAAATGTACATACTAAATGTGATTTTGGCCGGTTTATATAGGCATGAATTAGGTTAAATCATTAATTATTCTTGCAACCTTTCGCAACCTTTGCACTTCATCTAACCGACTTTTAATTCTATACTAAATTTCATGTGATCAATTCGGGCAACCCTTGCACTTCATCTCCTTTCATGATTGTATAGTTATTATGAGGCTGCATTGAATTCCGAGCATTAGCTATCTTGTACTCTATGCAACTACTAAACGACTCTAACTTGTTTCTAACTCTAAAAACTCTATCATCATAACTCCACATTAAATTTAGGGACTGAATATTATAGTATTACGAGACATGCAGAACCCGTGCTACGCACGGGCTAAGAATCTAATTGTTAATCGTGTATTCTTTCTGTATATCGGCGAGTGTATACTTAATTATTGTTTAGTATGTTGTATGAAATGTTTTAACTTTCTTGTATAAAAATGTAAAAGTGTTTGATGTTGTTTTGGTTATGTGGTGTTGTATTTTATATATAGGTTTTTGGTTATTAAGTTGTGATGGCTTTGTTTCTTTTGGCCTATTACTTATTTGCATGAAAAAAAAAAAAAAAAAAAAAACTTTGTTTCTTTTGGTCTATTACTTAGCCCTACAATACTTGTCCATTAGATGGTTTTTTAATGGTAATATGAAGCACACGGGGTCTATCTAATTGGTCATAGTTTAATGTGTGTTAAATATTTTCTTTATTAAGTTTGTAAGTTAAAGT
>LBNU01008727.1:77056-95379 GCA_014162995.1 Artemisia annua
AAAAAATCCGTAGATAAGTAGTGACATCCAGAAACTTCACAAAGATAGAGATAGCTATAATCTTCGGGAGTCACACACAGATCATCACCAACAATCGCGATTGTTGTTTCCTAATTCTTTTTTGGGTTTCTTTTGCCCTTCAAGATTCGGTAACAGCTCATCAATTGGGTTTCGATTTTTGTGTTCTTTTGGTGCGAAAAAGTTTCTGGGAGAATGATTGCTTAAAAGGGGAAGGGTTTTCCGGCCAACCTTGCTCCGTCGTCTTCACTCCTACCATCAATAGTAAGTCTAATTAGATAATTTTTAAAGTTTTTAATCTGTTAGGGTTTAATTATTTGATCATTAAAAATTAATTGGGGTTTAATAATTTGACTTAAAATTATTTCCATTTTGAGGTTTTGTATAAAAGATTGAAAGCTTTGATTTTGCATGTGCGAATTTTTTCGAGGTTTGAAGCTGTGGAGGATAAGCTTCGCGTGCTTGAACCTATGCTTTTGGGTAAGTTTTTATTTAATTGGTGAAGAAATTTAGTAATTTTCTTTATTAATCTGTATTTCGATATGGAGAATGGATGTTGTGGTTTGTGTTTTGCATAATAGGAAAGTGATACTTGGTAGATACTTATGAAGAGAGGCTGTTGATGATCAAGCCGTGAAGGTTGTTGACATCGTTGACACTTTTAGACTTCAGGTAAAAAGTTAATCACTTTTGAATGGTTTTGAGTTTGAGATGTTTGTAGATTTTTAAGGTGTTGAGATATTGTAAAAAATGCAGGAACAACCTCCTTTTCATAAGAAGCAGTTTATTGCTTATATCAGGAAGTACATCAAACTACTCACCCCTAAGCTTGATGCTGAGAAAGAAGAGTTCTTCAAGAAAAACGTTGAGGCAGCAACAAAGTACCTCCTTGGAAAGCTCAGCGACCTCCAGTTGTAAGTTTTTTTGCTCCTCCAGCTAATTTGCAAATTGGTTTGTAGCAGAATTTTAGAGTAGATTAGACTTTGCTTTCATTGGTCTTAACCATTGGTGTGTTACTTTGGGGAATTAGTACTGGTGTGGTAGGAATTAGTTCCTGATATTTTTATAGGTTTATAAGCAACAACAATAAGAGGAACCCATGCTAGGCAGAAGACGGGAGTCTTACAGCCTATTGGAGGCTGACGATGATGAGGAGAACGTGGGTTTTGGTTTAGTTGCTCCTCGATTTAAAAAGACTGATAAATATGTGAAATGTTTTAGTGCATAAATGTTGTTATCCTTATTAGTATTTTGGTTTACTTTTTATTGTAAGAACTCGGTATCCTTATATCAGTGAATGTTGGATGGTCATATTTCTTGATTCTTTTCCTTATACTTTCAATGATAGTTGGTGGTAATTCACGGATCAAATATTAATTCATCTTTTATCCTTATTTTAGTGTAAAGAAGAAAGACCACGTGACAAAAAAGGATGATGGGAGTTGAAGCGTGGGAAAAATGCTTCAAGGACAGCAATGGTGTGGCAGCAACAAATCTGTTCATTTTCGCAGAAGTTAAAAAAAATGAACTATAATGCTTTGACTCTTCATACAACAGGCAATAACATGAATATTTATCGATAAAAGTAATTTTGCGATATATGTGATACAAGGAAAGGTTTGGCGGTTGTGGATTGTTCATGGGCACGATTGGATGATGTACCTTTTACAAAGCTACGATGTCCTGCTCCCCGTCTATGTAAGAACTCTAGCAATAAGTAACAACCAGACACTAAGAACAATACTTTTGCATGTTTGATGATTTTTCAAGCTATTAAGCGTGGTATTATCGCTATAGTCTGTTTACTTTTATGTTATGAGTATAAAGAAAATAATCTCTGTGTCTTTTGTTCAGTCCGAGAATGTTTGTGATTATTTTTTCAGTTTGCAGGGTGCGATTGCAGCTGTCGAGTGCGCTAGGAGGTGGTTTTACGAGCTGCAATATCATACCGAGGTATAATTTGTGATTGTTGTGTTTGTAAAAGTTATCCGAAAAGGAATTGGGTTTAATGCATAAAACCTCCCTACATTATTTTTTGTAAACAACCTAGACCTGTACAAAAACTACCCATTCTGCCACTTCTGGTAAATTTTTGAGATTTCAATAGTTGACACTCCATTGTTTTGAGCAGCTCATCAGGAAGCGTTTGAAGAAATCCGGAATATGTGTGCCATCAAGGCTTAAAACATTCAAAATAAAAAGAAAATTTGTTGCTGGACCAGTTCAAATCGAACCAATAAGGGTCACCCATTCAATTCTTGATTGTTCTGAATTGGTTCTTCGGTGCTCGGATGGTGTTATACTTCATACAGGGGACTGGACGGTACATCTGTTCTTTATTTATTCATGTGTATGCTACTTTTTAATTATTATGAAAGATTTTTAAAAGATTACATTTAAGAGATAGTAGCTTATTAAAGTATATTAGTAATGAGGGGCATCCAAACAGGTCAAGAAACTGCTCGAAGTGGAGAACAACTTCTGAAGAAGGCCCATTGGTATGTTTAATGCAACATTTTCTATCATAATTGATGGACCAAATGCCGTTAATGAAAAGAAATTTTATTCAACTATTTTTAAAAAAGTGCTTTATGTTAGTAAATGAATCTTCATTTCTGAAGGTAAATAAAACGAAAATGCAGGTATGTCTGTAACTTCAATATTCTGGATAGTGCTTCTCATTAGACATTTATACCTACATATTGTATTGGCTTGAATAAGATTTTATTAACACTTTCTTATTATGTGAGTTAGTACATCTACTCTGCATATATGATAAATTTCCAGTTGGGTTGCTGTTGTAATTGTATATATGCTCTTTGAGTGTGTATACGGTGCTAGCAAGAGTAGACCATTTTGAGATACAAGTTCCTAAATATCCCCTACTATATGTCACTCAACCATTGGATTTATGTTACATACTTAATTGTAGTACACATGACAGAAGCAAGAATTGTATATAAAAAGTATGCCATATGACACTGGCCTATAGTGCATTTTCTTTTTAGCGATTTTTAAAACTAAAAAAATGTTGTGTATTTATTCTTTTGATTTGCAGACGAAGCGAAGATGTGACTGAAAGTTGCAGGGTATAAGCAATTATTCGAAAGGGGAGACTGGAGTTTACAAGCTGGAAAGAAGTATTTCTTTACAAGTAATTTCTCTAATATTGTTGCGTTTGCTATTGGCAAAAGGTGCATGCTGAGTTTTCTACATTTATATGTTAATGCTACATACAAAGTTGGTATTTGATTAAGTATTTTACATCACTACTTTTGCTTACGTTTCGTAATAGATAGAGAAGATTTGGGCTGTGTATGATGAAGAGTTAACCTAATGTTGCCTAAAAAAAGATTAAAAAAAAAAGGCACCAATATTGGCTCGCCCCAAAAAAAAAAAAAAACACCAACGGAAAAAAACAGGCCCGCCCGCAACGCGGCGGCACGTCGCCATTCTCGTTTGAATCATAATATATAAAATCATGTGCTTTGATTCAGCAAATTCGTAACACATTACAACATCAAAATCACATAAACATTTAAAATTCATAATAAATTGAATCAAACAAATGTGATCACACGGTTATCAATCCATCTATTACATATNATAAACACTTCCCGAAAAGAATTATAAAAACCGATACTTTTTAGAGATTTATCAAAATTAACACATCGAGCATTTTGATTTTGCTCTCCCTCATCTTTTGCTCGCCATTTTCAGAAGAAGACAAACATTTTTCGCTAAAAGACAAAGAACATGGAGAGCAAGATGCTTGCTCGCCCCATGTTTTGCTCGCCGCTCTCGTTAAAAGATAAAGAATATGGCGAGCAAATGCTTTGCTCACCCAAATGTTTTGCTCGCTTCGTCGATTTTGATAAATCCTTTTGAAAGTGTTAGTTTTGGTAATAATTTATGTAAAATGTTCATTTAAAAAAAATACACTAAAAAGAATGAACTTAAACGAATTCAAATGACTAAAAAGGTCAAATTTGAGATTATCTTGTATACTAAACGGTACTCATTTCGGTATAGTACTGGTTACCCGAACTCGATACCGGTACTGATGTACCCCTCGATCCTGGGATCAGGACTACATATTTTGGTCAAGAAAAAGTACGGTACTCTAGAAACTATGCCGGTACAGTACCAAAATGGTACCATGCTTACCCCTATTCCTTGTCCTCACAAGATTTTGTGAGGATGTCGTGAATTTATATAGCCCATTATTCATAGCTTTGGAATAAACTTTCGGTCCTCGTAAGTCGTAATGCTTTAAAACAACTCTTTGTGGCATCCTCAAAAGAAGAATATTTTCGAGGGTTAAGAAAAATATGTCCGGTTTTCATCAAAATTTTAATTATTAGGTTTTTAAAATTAAGTGGGCAACCATTACCAATGTCTCCTGATAAATAAGCCCATCCTTAACAAGCCAATGGCCCAGTTTAATAATCCATTACCATTAGGGCTTCTTTTCTACTAGGGCTAGGCTATGTCTATAAAAATCTGCTACAAAGTACAAACTAGTAAAAAATTAGGGTTCATAAAATCCTCAATGGCAGCACTGCCTCAGGTATATCCAGTCCATTCAAATCCTTAGAAAATTGATTATGGAAATCATCATCAAATGCTTTATGAGTTAGGTTTGATGATTTACGATTTGGGTTTGATTTTCTTTTTAGGAATGGATCGCTGTGTGTTTTTATGATCGGGTTTGTTTGTTAAAGGTTTTTGTAAATTAAAATAAAAAGAAAGGGCATTTTAGTAACTTCACGAGGTGTGAAATTAGCAAAATTGACCATGGTTAGCCAAAATGTGGGCCCAGGGACCAACCGCGCGAAATTTGGAGAGTTCAGGGACGAAAATGCAAAAAAAAAAAAGATAAAGGACTATACGCGCGAAACGCGTCAACTTTAGGGACGAACGGTGCAATTTTGTCTAGAAAAAAATGTTGATTTAAGAAAAAGATTAAAAACCAAAAAATCAAAATTTGAGTTAGATAGGACTTTTTTATGTTTCAAACCAAATATTAATAAATCTTTAGTCTAACCATATTGTTTGCTGTTACACACACAACAGACAAATCATTTATTCACATTATAATTTATTAATAACTTAAACCATATTTATGAAAAAAGTCTTTTCTTCACCAACTTATGCAAAAAGAAAAATTAAAGAAGAATGAGTAATGGAGAATTGTGCTAAGGACATCAACGTTAAAAGCTAAGTGTCAAACCAATTTGCTAAAGACACCTTGATTCTTATCTTATATACATATCAAAAGTGTAGATCATATCTCTATTCTAACATCGTTTACTACCTTCGTTGTCGAAAATGATCAAGATGAACAACCATTATGGGCTAATAGCTAGCAGGTCTTATTTATAAGAAAATGGACTTATAGGCAGGCAGCTCATTTGGTTCGAAAGAAATACTGTAACTTTGTACTTTGTACGAAAATATATTGTCACTTTCCATAATTGTTTTCCAACATCTACTCCATATTTATCGTCTCACAACAATTAGACTCGATTAATTATGATACCCTAATATGATTATAGAAAAATGAGTATGAAAAAATAAGACATAAGGCATGTTTGGTCAAATGAGCTGAAGTTGAAGCTTATATATTATATGCCACAAGCTCAAGTTTATATAACTTTAAAGTACACTGCAAAACACATCATCGTGGTTTATCAATTTTCACACTAAACATCATTGTCAAAAATTATTGGCAACCATATATATATCGTTCATCTGTTAGTAATGACACAACACATCCCTAAAAACTAACGACGTAAATTTTTCTCAGCTATCTTCGTTATCTACAAAAAGTCACATACACCTTTTGCTAAAATCTCTCCCAAACACCTTTTTATTTCATTTCGTGTTTTTCTTCTCACCATCTCCGTTATCTTTGTATATATTTCACAAATGCACAAGCAAAAATAGAAGCAAACGAGGTTAGGCAATATTAAAAAATTTAACGCTGCAAACATTTTTGTCCCACATAGGCTGAAGAGATAAAACTTTGCTAGTTAATATACCATATTGAAGTTCAAAAAAAAATATACCATATTGCATATTCTAGACTAATATTATGTTATCGTGCTTGGCACTTCTTCCGGCTAATGAATGAATTATGGAAGAAGAAGTTAACAAAGCGGATAAAATAAATGTACTCTTAACTTTTTAATTATTGAATGGTGTTTGAAGTTAACAACTATAGTGAATGTTAACAACTATAGTAAATATTGGGGCCTCTAGTGAACGTATGATGCTAAATTTTTGTTCCACGTTCATATGAATCGGTAGAAATTAAATGACACTTGATAAAATTGGAATAAGTTAATAAATAACAAAAAACACACCATTATAAGAGCATACTGACATAGTGTAACACAAGTTTAAGTTGATAGTATACATATAACAAACAAATCATTTTAGTCACTTAATTATCATTAAATGTTAACCTAAATCGTATTAAAAATGGATGCTTGTAATTAATGAGTAAGCATATACTTCACAAACTTATACAAAGAGAGAAACAAAGAAAAATAAGTGTCAAATCAATTTGCAAAGTGAATTGTTTTATGCAGATAACTTTTTGATTATGAATTAAGCATTTTTACTGTACATGCATTTTACGTTAACTGCTTGTACATTGTAGTGTGCAAATCAATAACCAGTGTGTGCAAATCATCTCCAAATTTTTTTCCTAACATTGTTTGCTATGTTTAGGTTGTACAAAAATTGTCAGTTTTCCTAAATTACACGAACGCTTTAACAAGTGGGACGCTTGGTGGTTTAGGATCGTATATATAGCTTGATTAATATTGAAAATTATTAACTTTTTTCAAAATGTATTTTTTTTTTGAACGGCGGAAATATATTAAAAAGCTAGAGAGAAACTAGCAAAATTACAAAAAATGTTGCAACATTGGGTTTTGCAACCACAACGTCCAACCAATGGTACACTTACCGCATCTATTCATACACCAATCAAAAGAATGAATGACTATGTTATCATAAATATGACTTTTCTTCATTTTCGGATCCTGGAAAACGATACTATTTCTAAAACGCCAAAGCATCCATATCGTAGTATATATGATTGCACCCACCACCTTTCTTTTCTTTGCATCTGAAATAGAAGCTTCCGCCCAATCTAATAACATCGAAATATCATCTATAGCCGGAATCTGGAGATCAAGCCAACTTGCCACCTTTTTCCAAACTTCAACCGCTACATCACACTTGAAGAACACATGTTGAACATCTTCGATAGCTACCAAAAAAGACAGACATAAAACTGAAGGAATGTCGATACCCTTCACTGCTAGTTGACTTCTAGTTGGGAGCCTGTTTTGAATTGCACGCCAACACATAATGTTCACCTTAGCAGGAACTATCCTACACCAACGAGTAACCTGTTGACCTGTTGCAAGCAAAGAGTTATCAATAATCTGACGTGCACATTTAACTGAGTAACCCCCATCCTTAGATAGCTTCCAAACCCAAGAAACTGAACATTTGTTAACATCTCCGGTAACTCGTGCAAGTGATGAGAAGTTCTACTACCCTCCCGCATAGGCCTATTCCATTCCCAAGACCAAACGCCATTGATAAATCGGTCTACAATGTAGCAGCCCTTTCGAGCTTCTAAATCAAACAACCTAGGGAACAACTCCTTCAATGATTTTTCCCCCAACCAAACGTCCTCCCAAAACCGAATGTGCCTCCCATTTCCTAGGCGCATGTGCATGGATCCAATTTGAATAATATCTTTGGCATGCATTTGATTCAACACTTTCACAATACTTCCCCAAATACTGTTTCTAGAATGGTTACTATCTGATGCCCCAATACCCCCATCACTTCTATGGATACTTTGAATCACTTTAACCCAAATGGCATTCGGGTTATTAACGAACCGCCACCTCCATTTATACAATAAAGCTAAGTTAAAAGCCTTTAAACTTCCGATTCCCAGCCCTCCATTATCTTTTGAATTTAACACTACATCCCATTTTACCCATGCAATCTTCCTTTCTTGCTCACTCCCTCCCCAAAAAAATTGAGCACGGAGACGTTCTAAACATTTGATAATTGATTCAGGCACTCGGAAAAGGGACATATAATAGATACCCAAGCTCCCTAAAACGGATCGGATTAAAGTAAGCCTACCACCAATTGATAACAATTTAGTCTTCCATGTAGCTAACCTGTTTTTAAAACGCTGAGTAACTCTCTGCCAGTTAACAGTACTCCGCATATTATTGCCCACCGGAAGCCCAAGGTATCGGAAAGGAACTGAGCCTGCCGCACAGCCCGTTAATCCTGCCATCTGATATAATCTTTTGAAAAATTAGTCCCGAAATTCGCAATTTTGTTACGTAAGATTTGCTACTAGTAATTCACAAGTTGTTTGCGAAAATCAAAAGTCATAAAAGATATTTGAGTGTTGTTCAATTCGGAAGGAGTTTAAAAATGGTTCGCATTTTGTGAAATTATAAGAGATAAGTTTCGGATTTAATTGGCAAGGAGTTCGCAATTGGTTTCTAAATAGTTCGAAAAAAAAAAAAATTGTATTTTTTCTTTCCTTCCTCATTGCAAAACTAGTTGATTACATTATTGGAAAGCTCCAATTCACAATAAACTGGTTTACCTATTTCATTGTTTAATTGCTTAATTCTGCGAATTCCTCAACTTTTAGAATGTGTTTCTTACTNATTATATTTTATTTTATTTTATTTTTCGCTTTAAATAGTTATCGCCTAAAACAACAATAACAAACGATCATAAATAGCATTTTTACCATGTTTACAACATGTAATTTGTTTTTTCTTATGAAAAGACCTTGTTTACACACAATATTGCAATCATTTCATATGGAAATGTCATTGTCGATACTGATATGATAACACCTAGTTATTTTCGAACTATCCGTAACAACCATGGCCCTAAACTCGAAAACTAGAGGACCTGTATTCGATCATCTTCACTATTACGCATAAGCACATTCAATAACGATAGATGAATGCTACTATGCTAGATTGCTAGGACAGTGAACATGATGTCGTTTTATGACTCTTGTCATCCATGTTCGTCATTAACTTATCATCGTTATGAACACGTTGATATTCATTATTGTAAGTTCTACTACTAATGCTTTAAACCTTGAACGATCATATATAGCAGTTTCAGTTTTCAAAATGTTCACAATATGTATTTGTTATATGCTTAAGAAAAAATCTTGCATGGAAGTGCACGGTATTGAATGTCGTTGTTGATGTTGATACGCTAAACCATGGACCTAAGACTCGAAAACTAGAGGACCTATATTTTTTCATCTTCATTAGTAAGTATAAAAAAGCACATTCGATTAGCAAAAGGACTCATGCTACGTTGCTAGGACAATGGACATGTCGTCGTTTAATAACTCGTCATCCATGTTCGTAGTTTGATGCCTACCCATTGTATATTCTTCTACTTATGCTTTGAACCTTGAATTCTCTTTGCATATATTTCACAAATACACAACTACGAGTAGAAGCAAAAGAGGTTAGGCGATATCAAAAATTTTAACATTGTCCCATATATGCTAAAGAGATAAAACTTTGCTAGTTAATATACCATGGCGTATATTAGTACTACGTGTCTAGATTAGTATTATGTTTTCGTGATTGGCAAATCTTCCGGTTAAATGAAAAAATTAGCCGAGGGACTTTCCATTACGAGAAAATAATATAAAATCATAACTTTTTATTGAAATAGTGTTTGGTAGAGTTTGTCATTTCGAATAAATAATATAAAATCTTAACTTTTTATCAAAATAGTGATTGAAGTTAGAATTAATAGTATTTTTTGGCGTCTCGAGTGAACATATGACTACAAATTCAACACGTAAGCATCGCATCATTGGCCACACCAAAACCACAAGTTCACAAGTATAATTATTTGTAGCTATACACTATCGCTTTGTGCGGGTATTCGATATATAAAGCACTTAGACTTTTATTTTCAAAAGTCTTTAAAGCATCTCTAATGTATAAATTGTTCAAAGACATGTTGCAATTATGCAAAGTTATTTTATACATATTTAGTTATCAAAAAGATTTTGTCAGATATCCTCTCAAATGCAAAAAGTTAGCAATTAGAGTAACTATTTGTGCCTCTAGTGAACATATATAAGATGATAAATTTTTGTCCTATGTTCATATACATGTATCGGTAGAAGCTAGAAATGACACTTTGATATAATAGGAATCAGTTATATGATGCTACATCAAACAAACACTATAAGTCTTACTAAATCTATACTCCATAAGTTGGGATTTAAGATTTCCAACTTATTCTAACTTTTAAATATTACGAGCAATAAACGTGAGGCTTTACTGTGATAAAGCCATTGGGCTAATTGGAAGAGACCTGGTATTTGTGAAGCCTTTCCCTATGAGTGGATTATTAACTAGGAAGATTATGGCAAGGGGTCGAAAAGAGGGGTTTTGAATATTCTAAAGCAATTGGTGAAGGTTTACGCATTTAGACTTTTAGTTTACGTTAGAACTTAACGTTTGGGTAACATAGTAGCGGAAGAATTTGTGACCATCACTCTAACGTGTGTAAAGTCTCAAGTTCAATTTTTGTGAGGTTCAAATAACACTTTGATTATTCCCACTGATTGTATATTCTTCTACTTACGTTCTGAACTTTGAATACTCATTTTCTCGTAAAAATAAACACATATGGATACAGATATGATTTCACAAATATACAATTACGAGTAGAAGCAAACGAGATTATTCAATACCAATTTGCTGTAGTATTGATGGTACTCTTTTGATAACTGACGGTAGTCTTCTGAAAGAACATGTTTATCGTATTCTGATGGTAGTTTATGTTTTCGTATTTCTGGACAAGTTGTAACGATCTTATTAGAAGTATGTAATGATCTTTGAACAAGTCGTAATGTTTATGAACTTGTCTTTTTGTTGTATGTTTTTAGCACGTGTCTTCTTAATTTTGTTAAACGTGAATACGTGATAACTGATGGTCGTAGGCTGGACAAATTATACAACTAGATCACTACATGTTTTCATATGTTTATTAACTGCTCTTTTGGTGAATGTTATAAATCTATTTTTTTTTTGCTGAATGTCAAAATTTGATGGTTGTAGCCTACTTTTACATCTGGATCACATGTGATTTTTATGAATCACATGTGATTTTTCTAAGAATCACATGTGATTTGTTTTAGGAATCACATGTGATTATAATGAATCACATATGATTTTGTAGAATCACAAAATGAAACATTACAACTAGCAAACAATTATTCAATTCGATACCAAATCTACTAGAATATCAAACAATCTGCTAAAACATCAAAAAATAATTCAGTTTAATACCAAATCCGCTAGATTCGCATAACACTTTTCCTAAATTTCAACAAAAATATGAAAAATCCAAATCTAAATAGAGTATGATATTCAAGAAGCGTTTGTTGTTTGTGCTGCAACAACAATTCTCGCTAGTTTTGCAATATATTTTGTATTTGACGGATATTTAGTCTTGGTGTGCTTGTTAGTCTTCTCTTCACAACATCCACATTTCTTTTTCGGCTTAAGATCTAACTTGAAGTGCTAATTCTCTTCCATTCTTTCTACTTGCTCCGTTAATACCACCTTTGTTTACATCCCCAGATGAATATCTCCGTACCGAAGAAAAGGCCTACAAGTACATTCCACTGACCCGTCTTCAAGAGAATGCAAAACCTTATTACATAAAAGAAACACACAAAATTAATACTTTTATGCTGGAATCATATGCGATTTACATGAAAATCATATGTGATTTACATGAAAATCACATGAGATTTACATGTGATTTTCACTTCTTTGACAGATTTTAACTTTTACTAGACCAGTGCAATTGTTTGTTTTTTTTGTTTTTTTTTTTTTCTTTTTTTTTTACTTATTTTATTTTTTTGGTAATGAAAAATGACAAACATTTTTAGAGTTCGTACCCTCGACAACAACTACCTCAAGTATGAAACTGATAGATAAAATGGGTGCTTACCTCTCATATGAATTACCTATTACAGAATCACATGTGATTTTACTTATAATCATATGTGATTTGCTTCAGAATCATACGTGATTTTGTTACAGAAAAACAGGTAGAACAGAATCTTATGCTAATATCCAAAATAAGCAACAAAATAAGTTGAATAAGCAATAAAATAAGCCGAATCCCTTGTGATTTACCTTGAAACCCTAAAAACCTAAATAAGTAACAAAATAAGCAAGAAGATAAGTTGAATCACATATCATTTACCTTGAATAGAAGCTATATTTTCTTCTTCATCTTCATATTCAACAACTTCTTTCATAACCTTGTTTCCATCATCCACCACTTGATGTTCTATCAACCGCAACTTGAACATCAGCTAAATTAGAAACCACCACACGAGTTTCATCATCCGCAACTACAACATCAACTAAATTTGTTTCGTGTAACTGATTATCTTCCATTTTTACGAGTTTTTCTTGTGATTTATGTTTCAATCGAACAAAAATTCGATCAAAATAAACGGTATTTAACGATTAACGATCTTATATCATGATTTTGGAGGTTAAATCAGAGTGAAATCGGAATGGAATTGTGGTGTTTTTATTGAATCAGATTTGGATCGAGAGAGTGTTTGTGTGTGTGTGTGTGTTTGACCTATTTTTTTTGGGGGAAAAAATAACACCGGTCTTTATTTTTAGTTTATATAATTGTTATTTTTACCCTTCAAGTGTAAATGGCTGATTTGATCTTAGCCTTTGGATCAAATTGAATGGATGGTTGTGATTGATTCACCAGATCTATGGACAATGGTGGGTCTATGGGGATCTCAACTCCATCGTTTAATTGCAAAATAGTCTAATGACAAAAGTACACGTCTATTTATGACAGTCAATGTTACACATCAAGGAGTGTTTAATAAAAGTTACAACATTTCCTTTATTTTGTTCCCTAAATTGTTCTTTGAAAAATTAACAATATCGTATTATTATATATTTTCATTTGATAAAAAAAATATAGCTTCTCCAAAATAATAATCATTTTTTTCTTCACATTTTTACTTTTGCAAAATGACAATTTTACCATTAACCAATTAATTTCAGATCTATTTTTAAAGCTGATAATAATCTCAAAAAAGAATAACATAAATCTAGATAAATTTTAATATGTGTTAGTAACCACCAAAAGAAAGAAAAAGGTCCAGCAAAAGCCCAAGACAGGGCCCGGGTTTAGACGGAGTAACAATTGGGTTCAATACTTTGGGTTGGGACCTGTTCTTTTGGACCTTTTCACATGTGCTTTTCTGAACCTGGTCCAAAGATCGGCCCAGCATTATGTTTCGCATGTAACAATTGGGTACAATTTGTTTTTATTTTTCACTTTTTACTTTTTTATCCTTTATTCTTTTTGACAAGTGTCGACCAGTAAAAATTGTTTTTTTTAGAGATGCAAGACCGTTCGTTTTGGGCCCAATAATGTTCTTGCATCATTTCGGTTAAATCTCCACAAATTCGTTATATTCTACCAACTTTTCAGTTTTCACACATGCATTTGGTTAGACTATTGGTATACGTATATCCTTCTAAAAACATTTCCAATTATCTCTGCGGAGCCACTTGTCAGGAGTTCACATGAGGAAGATAATGACCCACTTTATCGGTTTATCCTATTCTAATCAATTCACGACACGTATTATTCGGAGGATATTTAAGAACATAAGTTACGAAGAAATATCATTTCTCATATGTTATTTTCACTTGTCGGTAAAGACTGTCGTCGTTTAGTTCCTATAGTCTTGGTAACGATTAAGTGCAATTCGATATTTGTTCTCCGGCTTTAGTTGGATCAAGGCTTTAGTTTAGTTAAGAATCATTCGTACGTACTTTTGGTTCAAGAATAACAAAATGATAATTTTCAGTTCGTTCAGTTTGGAATCCACTAACAATATGTTATGTTTTGATAGGTTGTTTCCCACAAAGCCCATGCAAATCACGTGTGTTTCGAATTCTCCCATGTCAAAGTGACCACTTCTCGAGATTTTCTAGGTATGCTAAACGCCCACTTGCTTGGAGTAATTATTTATGTATATAATAGTAACTAAAATAATTGACACACTCCTAAAGGTGTTTTTGCATAACAATAGGACGACGATGTATAACTTATTAAGAGGATGATTATTTTAGTTATTTATCACGGTTAACTCTGCGTTAACTTCAGTTGTCAAACATACATCACCTGAATACAAATATACCTCATAATATATTCTCACACGCAATCAGTTTCTCTCTCCACACAACGTGGCACTCTACACCATCGAGTTCGGGATTGGGGGAGGGGTGGGGGTGGTTAACGCGGTGATACAAAAGGACCACGAGTGGTCACACCCCTTATTATACTTGGTCATATCCTAATCCAAACATGAATATGTAAGTTTTTGACCAGCACATTTAGGGATCTTGACATGTGTAGGAGACCACTTAAGCCACGTGAATCTTAAAAATCTTGAATCTAAGTGACAGGTGTTCACTAATTTTGACAATAGTTTGGAATCTGTAGATTCAATAGACAGTAAGTAGAATCTTCGGATCTTAAATCTAAGTGACAGGCGTTCACTAATTTTGATTGAATTATCAAACAATTAACGTGTATGTGTTTGGAGAAACTTTCGAGCAATGTTGGATATAGTTTCACTAGAAAATACTTTAATATATAGTTATCAAGTTACTCATTTAAAAAGGATGCTTCTTGTTCGTTATATTTGAAGACTAGTTATAATGCCCGCGCACGCGCGGGTTTTTTTTTAAATTTTTTTTTAATGATATATTTTTATTTATTAAAAAACAAATAATTTAATCTTTAAATTTGTTTTGTTGATATACTACATAAGTAGAAGATAAACACAAAAGATAAAGATAAGATGCAACTAACGATAGATTAAACTTTTTAAATGATTATCTTTAATAATAAAAAAATTATAATAAAAATATTACTTAATAAGGGAAGGTTGAGTTTTTCAAAATGAAAAAGTCCCCACTTGGGGTTTTGTTTTATTATATAAAAGATTTTGATGTCAAGTGATTATAAATGTTATAAAATATATATTGTTGCTGGTGAGTTGACCACAATACACGTAATTTATAACCATAACTTTCGATATGCAAGCCGACTAATACACGTAATTTAAGCTCATTGTCAAATAGACTTAAACCGAGCATAACTTTCTTTTTTAGAGAGGTCGATGTGGCTTAACATCTCTTTAATGAATAAGCAAAAGGTAGTCAGGGGGCGTAACCAATATCATTGTTGAAGGCAAGCGAGCTGGATGACTACTCGGAGCCACCAAATTTGGATTTATTTTTTATAAGTTAGTTTTCATGGTATCTATTAAACTACTAGTAACCCTTATTATTCAGCATTTTGAGGACCTGATTTAAATATTCACCCAAGCCTTTTAAAAGAGAAATGATTTGTACGCGCTAATAATTAATTGGAACACACTAAAAAATGTATTAAATACTTGTATAATATTAGCATCTTATTTTACTTGCTTGTGCTTGTATTATGAAGTATATGATGACGTATGGTATGGATCCGGGTCACGAACCCATCCAGTACGCAAGCCCACTACGAGTGGGCCATTATTATAATATTCGTAGCCCACGAGGCCCACGGATACGAACTGTAACTTGCAACAAGTGGAATGCTTAGGCCCACGAAGGCCCAAGCCCAAACACGGTTACCCAAACCGTGTGGTTATGCGATATCTCCTATTTTGGCGATAGATATCGGATAACCCAAAGAGTGAGGAACACGAAACCATCTAGGGTTTCAATTTTTTTTTTGGTCAAAATATTTTTATAAAATAATGGGGAGATGATGAAGAATATATTGGTCCGTGTTTCTGAATAAACCGTGACGATCAACTTTTAACCATTTCTGATCCCTATTTTTTTTAATCAAATTATTTGTTTTATCAAATTATTTCTGCTTTGATGAATTATGAATCTATCACATGTCAGACTTCAGAGGTTCTTTTGAACCAATGAGATCAAAATTCATAAATCTGAGCACATACTTTAAATTAAACCATTGGGACATGCCTAGTGTAATTACTTCCTGGGGCAAATGTTTTGCTGTATGGTCATTGGTAAGGAAAATAGTTTACGAGTAAGTTTCAGTTCCTGATCAAAAGTCTAAAGGTAACTGAAATAATTTATTTTTTGGGCCAAGTTCTTGAAAAGGGTTAGTTGACACCTAAAAATAGTGGCTTATCAAAATCTTTCTAGGAGATATGGACGATTCAGTACCAAAAACTCTGAACAAGTTTTCATTATGTTCTAAAGATCATGGTGAGCAGATCAGGAAAATGATAGACACTTTTCTAGGGTAATGGTGACAATTTAGCTAAAGCTCTAGCTTTTCTTTAGATTATATAGATGGTAGGCATGTGGTGATTGAGCAAAAAGTTTGTGCGCTTCAGTTTGGATATCAAATATGAGGCAGCATGAGGGCACACAGGATATGTCGGCAAGTATTGCTAAGTATTGCTCATCAATAATCAGTTAATGACTATCTGACAATTTGTTTCATGGTTTTGACCATGTTCTTGATACTTATGATGTTTCGTTTAAAGCCAACATGTCATTGACAATTGCAAATGCAAGAGTGGAACAAGTGTCTCTTCAAAAAGTGGACAAGGACAATTTCACAACCAGTGGATGTTATTCACGGGACTGTAAGGATGAAGCTGTCGACCATCAAATTCAAGCACACGACCCATGTTTCAAGTATGCTAGCCTTGTGGGGATGCCGTGGGAAGAGAAGGTGCAGTAAAGGGGTTAGAAGTCAGAACTCAGAAGTTCTATTTGGGGCTCGAATAAAAGATGTGTATGCCAAAAGCTGGTAGTATTGCCTTTGTGTTAAGTTATTATGATTATATGTTTATTATGGTAGTTGTGGATTTGGCATGTCATTACCACTTTAGCTTAATTATGTCTCTCTGTGTAGTGATGTCTTCTTTGTGGTGGAATGTGGGAAATCACCCTCGTAAACTTGTGCTTTTAGCTTCCCAATACTTCAAAAAGTTTTAGGGGGCAAACTTTACCCATAAAGAAAATGCAATTGCAGCAACAATGTTTGATAAATTGGAACATAAAGAACTAGATCTCCCTCAACAAATTGTGTGTTATTAGCATCATTTTTAAGTCCATCCAATACAAAATTATCATTTGTCTGTAAAGATAATCTTAAAACAATACCTTTTGTCTTTCTAAGATTCTTTGAAATCAAACGACAACTAGATTGCAGCTTTAATTTACTAGGTTGATGATCAACCCAGTAAGATTAGCGGTCCAGTCTTTATTTCTGCTCGATCCGGTTCGGTCTGGTCTAGACAGTTCTTACGTAAAACTCGACTATTATGTCTTCTTGGACCAGACCAACCCGGACCGGACCGGACCCACCCGGACCGGACCGAACACATTCAGTCTGGTCATTGGTCTAAGGTTTTCGGCTAGTTCGGTCTCGGCCCGGTTTGATTTTGGTCGGTCCGGTCCGGTTTTGAACCGTTGATCACCCCTAGGTTGATCTTCTTATGCAGTCCTTTCTTGTTATTCACAATATCATTCTTACCATAACAATGTTAATGTAAGGCTGTTGTAGTAGTGACTGCGATCATCACTGTCAATTTAACGTCCATTAAAGTTTTTACATCACCATCAACATAATGTAATAAGATACAAACTTTATCATTAAAACATAACCTACTTAAATACAAATATTCCCCAAAATACAATCACACACATAAAAACAAAAACAAAAGAAGTCGATTATCTGACCGACTGACTTGTGCTCTAAATGTGTGTAAGACGTGTAGGTCGGTGTTGGGGTGTTATATTCGGTTTTCAATTTTCTGTAACACATCTAAATTTTTTGATGAATAAGCAAATTCAAAATTTAGGCAACTTTCACAAAGTGGGTTCTAGAAGTAGTAAAAAAAAAATAAAGAAAAAAAAAAATCTATTTTCCAAAACTGGTTATTGCTAGATGTGTTCCAGAAAATTGAAAAACCTATGCACACACACCTAAATTACCACCGGTGATGCAAACAGTCCAACACCGCTATGCAAAGGTATGTATATATGAGTATAGGGGTGTTTGTATAGAATTACCCTTTTTTAACATGTGTCAAAAAATATATATATATATATATATATATATATATATATATATATATA
>LBNU01008727.1:96802-107022 GCA_014162995.1 Artemisia annua
ATCTTTGTTGAAGATCATGGATACGAAAGTTGATTGGCCTGAGGTTTCATAACTTTGTAATAAGAAAAAATTAATAAGTAAATATTTAGTTAAATAATTTCAGAAACACGTATTATGGGTTTGAAATCTATACGTGAGTCCAGCCAGTTGAATGCCATGCGAATTTATGTCCAACCATGCAAATTGTAGTTTCCTTTATGAATTGTTTCTATATTTCAATGCCATAAGTAGTTTCCTTTATGAAGGCCATAAGTAGTTGACTTTATGAATTGTTTCAATATAAAAGTTTCAAGAGTTCAATATTTCAAGATTGACTAATTTCAAGAGTTCACTTTTCAAGTTTGACCAAATTTCCTTTATAGATAGTTAAGATTAAGATTGAACTCACTTTGCAAAAAGTGATAATTTTAGAATTTGCTGGATGAATGTCCTTGTTAAATCAACTTTCTATTATTAGACCAAAAGTTGATGAACTATTTATTGATGATTTGCTGGGAAGAGAAAACTTCCCTTTTTTCTATTTTTATTAAAAAACATACCCCACCGGTTTTCACTGTAAAAATTAGGGTTTACCTATAGCCTAATGGCAGGACCACAGGTATATAATATGTATTCAATCATTCTTATATATTGTGTTATTGAAGCAGCATTCATTTTAATCATATTATTAATTTAGTATAAATTGTTATGGTGAATTTGGGGGAAATGAAATGAGTATGTTAATTAGGATGAATGAGTAAATAAGGATGTGAAACAGTATTCTTATAGTGAATTGTATACTTGATCCCTTGAGTGATTAGGTCTATTTATACTAGGCCAAAAGAAAAAAAAAAAAAAAAAAAAACGCTACTCTTATTGGGTTTTGCGGCTTCTTGCCTGACCAGCACCCTACCGCGTGCCTGCCGATGGATTGTGTTTCTAAATACTCGGTGATAAAACACGGGACAGACCTATGTAAATTGCTGACTACCCAGTACAATTCATCTTCCTCCTTTGGATATGTCATTGCCTCCGGATTTAAGTTAATATTTTGTCTGGAGGACCCGAAGGAGAGAAGATAGTAGTCGTCTCGATTTATTGTTCATTTACTGGTTCGGATGTTACCAGAGGTGGATCGGATTGGGTCTGAAGGACCCGATACAACGCCACTGTTAAAGTTTTAGTTAAGGACCTTCAGCCTATGCTAGACCTCCGAGGCTTCTACCCTTCAATCACAAAAGACAAAAACAGCAACACTAAAACACAAGTAGCCAAAGAATTACTATAGAAAAGAGCAGTAGACCCAAATGCCCCTGCTGGACAAAAGAGAACAGCAGCAGCAACATAAGCAAACACTCCACCACTTCTAAATCCTCAAATATGCCACCTGAACAACTAGAACAAATCAAAACAGCAGCAACAATCATGCCTCCAATTCTGAATCCTTTAAGCAGTCCAGCGGATTAAAAACCCACGACTGCCACAGAACCGAATCTCTCTTAGCTCTTCTAAAAATCCACTTGTAACACTTTAATTTAATCTCCTGGAAAATCTTATTAGCACTGTGTACTTTTGCTTTAAACACTCGCTCATTACGAAAATGCCATAACATATATCCAGTGACCTTTCGTAGCTTAGCCACAACAATTTATTTCGACATGAATACTGAGAACAACCAACATGAGACAAAATATCTTTTGCTGTGAATGCATTGACAATGCGGACACAGGAGAGAATCCAAATCAAGGTCTCTTTTATCTAACTCGACCCGAACAGGAAGCCTCCCCAATAACACTCTCCAGACGAACACATTTACCTTCTTTGGCACTAACGTTTTCCATTAGTTTCTTGGACCAACCCGTCAATAGACAAATATTTATCATCAATAATTTTTATTATTCTTTAACAGAAAAGATCCTTTTGTGGCTGAGGCTCCAGCTCCATGAATCCCTCCAATAAGCTCATTTTTATTGGCTTATAAGCTTATCCATACGAGCTTATGAGCATAAATAAGCTATAAGCTCATATTGATAAGCTTATAAACCTTTCAAATGAGCTAAAACAAACACCCCGTCGATATAAAAAGTTTGACTAATAAATAGTCAATATCTGTGTTAATCTTGGTTTTAATGTTTATTCATACCTGTGTAATTTAACAATGATATGTACTCGTATAAGAAAACTGCCTGAAAATAATGTCTTTCTAGGAAATTCATAAAGCAGAAACTTAATTCAGATCTGTATTTGGTTATTGAGATTTATATTGTATAGTTAATCTACTCAAGAGACGTTTGTTCCACACCATCTACCTTTACTAAGTTCGTGTAAGGTTCTTCGTTTGCCAAATTATTCTTACATTGTGTACTCACCAGGCACTTCCCGAAGTATCATTAAACACAGTATCTGATCAGGCTCAAGTTACAAATGAACGAGAAGCTACACACTTCACTGAGATTGAAAAAACTTTGCATGGTGTTCTTAAATCTGCACAAAGTGAGGAATGTTGTCTTCAGCGGAATATGCAGTTATTAACGAATGCACTTCGCAGTTATCAGCTTCCAGTGATACCATTCCCTCCGTCTGTGACAGATTCAGATGAATTTAGACCTTCATCATTCTCAGACCAAATAGTAGGTAGCCTCCCTGATATCGAGCAATTGATACTCATGAAGCAGTCTGCACATCATCAAGAGGTCTGGCAGTGGCTAAATGGGGCGTTGTCTAGTCTTGTCCGGCATCTCGAGATCCCAGAAGTAGCATTCCCGCAGCCTGTGAAAACTAAAGCATCTTCAGCAAGACCCCAAAGAATCTCTGTGTATCATCGACAACTAGAGACTCTGATGCTGGTATACGAGGAGGAGAAGCAGCGTATTCAATGGATGCAGAAGACCATGTCAAATATTGAAAGGCATTTGGAGATTCATCCCGAGCCTGATTTGTAGAAATGTAATGTGTAAATTCTGCTATGTTTTCTTGTTAAAAAATATGTGTAGCATGGAAAATGTATGTACAAGTTCTTAACAGCGGATATAATTTCTAGGAATATTGTGAATCTTTGTGAAAATTTTGGGGCTTAAACGAAGCAGTTCGGCGTCGTTGGACTCCCACTCCGAATCAGCTGTGATGTTATGATTAATGAATAGATAAAACTTAGGTAGTTGTTTCCGATCCAAGTAGAATCTGATATTTCATAGTCTATTTCAAAATCAGTGAAAAACTCGATTTTCAACAGATAAATTGGAAAGATGTTTCTGAGTCTATGTTGAATGAGAAATGTGTATTTTGGTATTTGTTTTGAAATCTGTTGTGTTATTGACGACATAATGGACCATATTACCAAATATAACAATTCATTGTAGTATTTATCTTTTTTATGATTTTTTATATTTATTTTGCTTTGGTTTGGTAAACAGGATAAATTATAACAATCTGGTGAACAATAGATGAGGGACACCATAAGAGAAGCTTTAACCAAGTATATAAAGGCCGCTGTGGACCACTGCTTATGATCTGGAACAAAAAGTATTTGAAATGCTAAAAGAAACATCCCAAAGAATCAGGGCACTTTATCTTTTCTAAACTAACCAAAATATTAACATCTATTTGGTTTATAATGAGACCCATAAATCAATCAATGAAAATCTGCAGTCCTAAAACTCGATTCTCTGCTTCTTTTGGAACGAATAGTGCTGGTAGTCGCTTTAGTTGGTAGGTTGATCCTTCTCTACAATCCTCTCTAGATTCTGGTAGTTCATGCGAAAAGAATGTTAGTAGCAAACCCAAAGTACTGCCTTACAAAATATATCAGATGCTTTGACTTTTGGTCCAAAAAGGTCAAACAACTGGAAAACTATTACTAATTGGTCAAATAGGATATTTCCATGTTGCAGCTCCTCTTGAGGATCTTTTAGTAAACAATTATGGTTCTGACTTTCAGATTTTATATGGTCAAAATTGACGTTTTTATAAACAGCTAACTTATTGCAGCAAAACTTATGAAGGGACAAATAAAATTACTTAAACTATCCACAAGTTACATCATATCGTCTCAAAATTGATCTAATGAACCGTATTCAAAGTTTGCACCAAATTCCAGATCGATTGTGATTGAAAATTGACAGTGTGTGATCAAGTTTAGAAGAAGAGTCATGTCCAAAAAAAAACAGTTGATGCTGCAAAAATGAAAGTTACCTTAACGTATTTACTGACTTCATCGATTTTGTTTATTAGCATGTCTGTACGAATCAACCCTCTTTGTTCTGCTAAACTAGTAGGACGGGGTGAATTCATTGCCTGTATATTGATGCGCCAAAAGAACGAGGATCTACAATTAGTTATGGTGGAAAATATGACACCTGGCGTGAATACATAAAAGAAATAAAAGTGCATCGCAAAACTTGGAATTAGGATTTCAAGATAAACTTTGTCATAGATCATATGGAGTCTTGTGAAAATAAGATCCAATTTGGAATAGCAGCTAGTGATATGTTTGCAGGCTACTGGCCTACTAGTGACCAAGTTCTGCATAGAAACTAGTGATATGCTTGTTCTGTCCAAGTTCAAAAAGTATTATAGATACAAAAATTTAGTAGTTGAGAGTGGATAACCTTGCGATTTCCTGGTGACCGTAAAATACTTGATCCCTCTGTAAAAGATATTGTTTGAACCGGACTTGCTGGTTCGGTACCATGCATTGAGGTTCTCTGAGTCCTACCTGACTCTTGTATAGCCTTTGCAGCTTCTTTTACAATCACCTGAAGTATAAAAATGGTATTAATTGTACTTGAAGTAGAATAATTTGACTTTTTTAGTCAAACATACAATCTGAAGTTGACATGAATTTGTTAAGGTTATTGATAAGGATTCATAACCTCGCAAGTAGTAGGTTAATAGCAAGTATTATTATCATAAAGAAATAAATTTGGTCCTACTTTCAAACAAGAAAGGATATTNTTATGGTGGAAAACAGGACATCTGGCGTGAATAACATAAAAGAAATAAAAGTGCATCGCAAAACTTGGAATTAGGATTTCAAGATAAACTGTCATAGATCATATGGAGTCTAGTGAAAATAAGATCCAATTTGGAATAGCAGCTAGTGATATGTTTGTGCGCTACTGGCCTACTAGCGACCAAGTTCTGCATAGAAACTAGTGATATGTTTGTTCTGTCCAAGTTCAAAAAGTACTATAGATACAAAAATTTAGTAGTTGAGAGTGGATAACCTTGCGATTTCCTGGTGACCGTAAAATACTTGATCCCTCTGTAAAAGATATTGTTTGAACCGGACTTGCTGGTTCGGTGCCATGCATTGAGGTTCTCTGAGTCCTACCTGACTCTTGTATAGCCTTTCCAGCTTCTTTTACAATCACCTGAAGTATAAAAATGGTATTAATTGTACTTGAAGTAGAATAATTTGACTTTTTTAG
This sequence comes from Artemisia annua, assembly GCA_014162995.1. Lineage (NCBI taxonomy): Eukaryota > Viridiplantae > Streptophyta > Magnoliopsida > Asterales > Asteraceae > Artemisia > Artemisia annua. The sequence goes on from LBNU01008727.1 coordinate 102,211, forward strand.
TCAAACATACAATCTGAAGTTGACATGAATTTGTTAAGGTTATTGATAAGGATTCATAACCTCGCAAGTAGTAGGTTAATAGCAAGTATTATTATCATAAAGAAATAAATTTGGTCCTACTTTCATACAAGAAAGGATATGGATATAAAGTCAGAAAGCTGGATTTGACCATCGTACACGTTTTAAGACTAAAAGCATTGACTTTCAAGTAATGAGTAACATTATTGGTCTATTCGTGAATTTATTACAGGCATGGTATTTATTAAAAATAACATAGAATTATAGTTCGATTGGAATACACACTTAGCATATAAGATGACCTTGAGTTTAGCAAAGTATTCACCTTCCTTAACAGTTGAGGATTAGAAACACCTTGTATCTGCAATTCATCAACATAAGAAGCTTTTCCTTGTGATACACTTTCAAGTCTAAAGGTATGTATTCCGAACATAGCTTGCAAGCAACCTAGTAAAAAATTCTCATCCTTAGATATATACAATTAGAAAATCTTGAACGAGTAAGAATAGTTCAAGCAAATACCTTGTTCAATAATGATATTGATTGGTAGCACAAGAGGTATACGCCTTTCAAACTTTACAATCCCCCAAAAGGGTATATACGATGGTCTTGACACCTTTTAAAAACCGCATTGCAATTAACATATAGTCTATTAAATGAAGATATGAATTTCAAAAAAGTGGCTTTAAAAGTACCTTGTAAACTACTTCAGAAGGAGTAACATAGAGTTCTCGTGCGGACAAATCTTTTGAGAGCACATAACGTCTCATTGGAAGATAAAGTAACAAAATTACCCCAACTCCCCAAGCTAAAACCAGTAACAGTGAAACTGATACCCATATAATAGTATCGTACATAACAATACTTGAAGCAAATTCCTCAAAAGAGGCCGTATGTAGTATAGAGACATCCTCATCTTCATCCTCATCACCATCCAGCTCAGACACAGGGTCGGAAAGAAGTATCTCCCTTGAGGACCCAGCTCTTTGCATCGAATCCATGTGGCCCAGGAACATTCTATAAAGTATAAACCAAGAATCCAAAGATTACATATATATATCCGGGGTTTTTGGGCTTGCTTATGGAGTTTTAAGTTAAGCTTATTGAAGCACCATATATTAGCTTATTGCATTTAATTTAGCACAATAAGCTATTTTAAGTATCTGTAAAGTTTATCACTCAACAGCTTATATGTTTCAGTAATCTGTTTTATAAAAGCCATGGTGGGGGTAGCTTATCTAGAAGAGCTTATTAGCTCAAAATCTGATAAGCCAATAAGCACCAGCTCTTTTAGATAGGTTAATCCAAATACCCCTTTAAAGACTGCTTATCGAAATAAACCAATTTGAAATGATGAAAACTATAAAAATTCGAAATTAGGGGTGCCCAGAATAACAATCAGCTTAATTAATACAAACAAAATATATGGGTATACTGAAAAATTCAAGTGTAACAGAAAACAGAACCGTAAACAAACAAGAATTTACCTGAATTATGTTGGACAAAAAGTATGGATCATCGACGACAAGAGTTTTTGTGACGAGTGATTAAGGTTGTTTGATGTTTACATGATGTGGATTGTGGGGTTCTGTTTTTGTTTTGTTTTCTAGTAGGATTTTCGGGCAAGTAGAAATGAACCTTGAAGTTTTCTTTGGGTTCATAAATTTTTTTTTTTTGAAAAGTCTTTGGGTTCATAAATGATGGGAGTTTATTTTGGGTGCAGAAATGAAATGAACTGTTATTTTCAAAACGGTCCATCTCAGCCATTTGAGTCTTGAGAACATGTTGGGTTCACCTGCGGTTTGTTTAAACCGGTTCAAGTAAAGCTCGACAGTCAAGTGTCAAAATGTTTTGTTGTGTTCGGGGTTATATGTTACTGACTAAACTGACCCAATCAAGTATCTATTACTCCGTACTTTGTTTTACTTCAAATAAAGTTTTTTTTTTTTTTTTTTTTTTTTTTTTTTTTTTTTTTTTTTTTTTTTTTTTTTTTTTTTTTTTTTTTTTTTTTAACGATTTCTTCATCTTTGTTTTAAAATTAATAACCACACCATCAAGGTTGGCTTGTTGCTCAAATATACTTTGTTACTAAGAATAAAGTTTTTATAGAGTAACTAAGGGCGCGTTTAGTAATGGAAAAATTTTCCTAGTTTTCATTTTTTAGTTTTCTGGAGAATGGGGGAGCTATTCTTTCTCTAGAGAACACTTGAAAACGTGTTCAGATGGAGTTTTCTAAAATGGAAAACCTATGGAGAACTCATAAAGGGAGTTTTCCAAAACTTAGTTATAAACTTGGAAAACAGCTTTTCCATTTTTCCAAGAAAACTTTTGGAAAAAACTCAATTTGAACGCGTTTTCTATTTTCTTAGGTTTTCTTGGAAAATTTTTCTGGAAAACCTCCTTACTAAACGCGCCCTAAGAATTCATATCTATATTTTATAGTATTTTGTTTAAACAAAAAATAGAAAGAAACAAAGAACTGGAGAAAGAATGGACAAAACTTGTAGTGTAAAAAAAGAGTTTAAATGAAAATTTTGATTATATGTCAAAACCCACCACCTTTGCCCAGGATTGAGAATTGAGGGTTGATTACATTACTTGGGAACAATTGTGAGTTCCAAACAACAAAAGCTAGATATCAATCAATTTTTATATAATACAAAAATTACTTTACTTTGGAGTAGTTTTGCAAACACTATCAAAGTGAAAAAGAAATTGGACCAATCAAGGTACTCTATTTTGACACATGGCAAAATCAAGCAATGCGATTGACTAATAAAAGCCAAAATTAAAGCTCAATTTGGTCAAACTATTAAATTTTTGTCTAATTTACAAAATGTGCTAAAAGATATACGTGTCAATTTTATAAAGAAAAAACTTTAAAAAAATAGGCTAATTAACAAAACTTTAATTGTTAAATTTTAAATAAAGTATACTTTATAGTTTGCATTTTTTTAATAACTTTATAAATTAATAAATACTATACTTTTTATTTTATAAAAATAATACAACAATATGTTGTTGTTATTTTTAAATATCATTATTAGTATAAATTAAACTAATGTATTTGCACGAACTTATAAATATGAAAAGAAAAACATGAGTTACTGTGACATGTTAATGAATAAACGGGATTATACATATATGAACGAATCATGTTATTCCTCTTTATGATATTAAGTAAGGATATCCAGAAAAAAAATTCTTTTTTAAGTATCCCACTCAATAAGGGCTCATGTTATTTCTCTTTATAAGTTTAACCCGCGCACGTGTTTTAAAATCGGCTTAAATTATCATTTGTATGAATATAAATATCAAAACGAATGTGCAACCTCAAACGTTACTGTGAGATGAGAATAAATAGACGAGACTCTACATATAACACTGACACATATTTTTTCAAGGTTATTATATGCTATCAATGGAAAGGTCTTCGAAACTATGAATCTTTCATCTCTTCTCCTCCCTCGATAAGGACGTGTCTAGAACATGATATAAAAAGTTAGAGTAGTGATAGAGGGGCCTAAAAAGAGGCCTAAAAATAGGCCTAAAATGAGGTGTTATCCTCTTATTGGTTACATCAAAGGTGGGTCCCTCTGATGTCACCAATCAGAAGCTGACACCTCTTTTTAGGTCTATTTTTAGGCCTCTTTTTAGGCCTACTTATCATTTTCCAAAAAGTTAAATTTAAACAAGATCAATATAAACACCATGCCAGTAAAACAAAGTCATACAAAATATTAATCGATATTAACACACAATAAAAAATTGTGTAAAAACTCGTGCGTGCACATGTATTACCGCATTATAACTATTAAATATTAAAATTTTGATATAATTTTATTGAAAAAATCTTTAAAATTACAAAATCATGAATTTATTAATTAAACTTCAAAACAAAGTTATTGAAATATTATTATCCGTTATATTATATGTCCAAACTCCATGCATGCACGGGTTTTAGTTCTACCACCCAAAAAACCATCTAACAAACTTACAAACAACTTGATTTCTCATTTTTAAATCACTTTTGAGGGATCTTAGAGAAAAGGTGGTTGATTTGCACACTTTTAATTTTGATTTGCACATTTAAATGTACAAACAAATAAATTAGATTGTAGACAATGTACAATTATGTAATGTGTAAAGTTGAGTGTACCAATAAAAAATTTGAATGCACAAATCAATTTATTAGAGAAAATGTCAAGATGGTCACTTGAATATACAGGTTAGGCCAAAAAATATTTGAGTAAAAGAGCCGCTTTTAGCCTTTTACCATGTAAACATGAAAACAAAATATTCCCCAAATATCCGTTCTCATGTGAATAACGTGCAATGAACTGCTAACGACTTGGTTTTCAAGATACAAATAAGCAAACGTATCACGCATGAACTTTATCAACACTATGGTATGTTTTTCATTTATACGCATCTAATCTTTTATATAATAAAAGAATTACATCATTTCAGAGTGTTTTTGTAAAACCCTTTTCATTGAAAAAAAAAATTAGACCAATAGGAGAGCTTGATTTTGCCACGTATGCGAAATCAAGCAATATGATTGGTCAATAGAAAGTCAAATTAAATTGATTTTGGTAAAACTTAATAAATTTGGTGGAGAAATTTGGTTAAGAAATATATATATATATATAAATATAGGTGTCAAATTTATGAAAACAAAAACTTTAAAAAAGAGGAAGTAATTAATAAAACTTTAGTGGTTGAATTTTAAATAAATTATATGGAGCTAAGTGTAAAATTACAAGTTTTCATGTTTTTTAATAACTTTAGAAA
>LBNU01008727.1:107224-135576 GCA_014162995.1 Artemisia annua
ACCAATAGGAGAGCTTGATTTTGCCACGTATGCGAAATCAAGCAATATGATTGGTCAATAGAAAGTCAAATTAAATTGATTTTGGTAAAACTTAATAAATTTGGTGGAGAAATTTGGTTAAGAAATATATATATATATATAAATATAGGTGTCAAATTTATGAAAACAAAAACTTTAAAAAAGAGGAAGTAATTAATAAAACTTTAGTGGTTGAATTTTAAATAAATTATATGGAGCTAAGTGTAAAATTACAAGTTTTCATGTTTTTTAATAACTTTAGAAAAAATACAAATAACCCCTTACACTTTATACCTCTTATACTTTATAATATTAACTTTGTTTAAAATTACATGAGTATTAGTATTAGTTTTTAGACTTTCATCTATTAGAATATTTTTTTAAATAAGGACTCATGTTATTTTATTTAAATGTTTAATTTATGCGTACACGAGTTTGAATATTAAATACGGCTAAATTATTAGTAACGGGAATATAAATATCAAATGGTAAGCACGCTTTACTGTGATATGAAAATAATACGCGATTCTACTTATAACAACGACTCATGAAATTGGCATTTAAATTTTATATATCCATAAAAACATTTTAAATACTTTACGGAGCATATTTTAACTTCATTAACGCTCATTATGTGCTACTAAATTCGCACATTTTGTAAAACATGATATCAATAGTTAAAGTTAAACAATAACATCAACATCAACCTCTGCATGTCTGTCAGTTATAAATGTTATACAAAGCTAATTTACTCATTTTGACAAGTGATATGCTCTATTAGGCTGCACCTTCTATTTTTTATTACTTTAGCGGAAAGTGTATTGTGCGCGTTGTTAAGTCCAAAAGAAATGAAGGAAAAAAAGTGTACATTTTGTGCCAATATTTTGAGTATTAGCTGATTGATGTTTCTTTCAGGATGTTTTATATACCAGTTGGTCCTTATGCATTGTTTATTCGAACTCGACACATTAACAGACTGGGAATACAAGTTCATCACCAAGTATGCTAAAGTATGAACCATAAAAACCCCCGAAACTACACCTGATGCATCAACTACGGATTTACTTTAAAGGTTACTTAGAATATATATTTGATATAATAATTTGTTTATATGGTATATGTGTTTACTGAATTTTAAAATCAAGTTGTCTATTGAATTTTCGTATACTTAAACGGCTAACTCACATAATCCCAAGTTAACGTTATATAAATGCCTTTGTCTTAGGCACTGATATGTGTTGCATTAACCTTATTCCTAAGTTGCAACAAAAAAACAAATCTCACAAGTATTTGATGAGTTAATTGCTTTTGAATTTGTTGTAATATAGGATAATGATGATCTAGAAAGAGATGTAACTAATATGTCTCATTACTTGAAAATCTGTTGCGAAAAGAATGAGCCGGTTTACTAAAGTAGGACTTGCTTAAGTTATTGGAGTTTGGGACTGTTATTTTCTACTAATTATACTAAGTTTTTAAAGGTTTTGAGACCGTCTTAATAGTTAGATTTAGTGTTGATTATGATTGTTTTAATGGTTGTCTTAATAGTTATTCAAGGTGTTTGGGACTGTTTTTAATAGCTGAATTGATGGGTGCTTGAAACTGCCTTGATAGCTGAATTCAAGGGTGTTTGAGACTATTTCAATTGCAAATTTTAGGGGTGCTTGAAACTGTAATAATAGCCGAATACAGGGGTGTTCCGACTATTTTTAATAGGCATTGTTATTGCAAAATAAATTTGACTTATACTAAATTAATAGATGTAAAGTTCAAAACATTTTAAGACAATATATTTGATATTAAATACATGATAAAAATTTTATGTCAAAATCCCGTGCGTGCACGGGTATTATAACTAGTTACTTGGATCCAAATATCTTTTAATCATTTATAATATTTATCCATCATTCATGTGCTTGTATGGGCCATTATATGATCGACGAGGACCACGACATTACATAACACAAATTACAAAATCCAAGGCCCACCACAATGGAACGGTCCGTTTTATGTTAACAGGGACTTTTTTTTTTTACGAATTTCTACATGTCGACATAATTTGTAAAATGTAAATCTTTTTTATTAAAGAAAATAAACAAAAAGAAACAAGACTTTTTTCGGGAAGAATATTCCCAGGAAGGCGACTTTGTTTGACGACTTAGTTACTTTAACTTTTCAATGGTGTAATGCTAGATGTAAAACAAGTATGAGTTAGGTAGGACCGTAGGATAGTTACAAAATTCTATGCTAATTATTGTGTAATTGGTTTTTGCTAGCTCCTTGCTAGTTTTTATAAAAGTTGCCGTTAAAAAAAAAAAAACAAACAAATAAAAGAAAAGAAAAGAAAAGAAAAAAAAAAAAGACATGAACGAACANAAAAAAAAAAAAAAAAAAAAAAAAAAAAACAAAAAAAAAAAAAAGAAAAAAAAAGAAAAAAAAAAAAGACATGAACGAACAAGTCAATATTTTAAATTCATATGCAATGTTTTCATAACACGTGGGTGTATATATATGCAAATGCTGATAATGATATTTGAGACAAGCATCTAACTTTAAATGTGCTTGCATATGTTTTAGATTTCGAAAAATAACTCTCGTGTATTAAATTGTTTGTGTTTATTTTCAATAGGTTGTGTCAATTTTATGTGAGACACGATGACAAAATATTTTTATAAAATGTCTCATTAGTTACTCAGCAATTGACCCTATTCAATTATGCGTCCCACGTATGTTTTGCTCATTATACGGGACGTATGTTTTGCTCATTATACGATTTGTCATTCCTGTTTTCTATGTTTCTTCATTAACAAATCTGTTGGTCATGCTCGAAATTCAAAATTTACATTATCACTTAATCGATTTTTGAACACTATCATATACTAATATCATTGTTCTAACATGTCTCATTAGTTACTCAGCAATTGACCCTATTCAATTATGCGTCCCACGTATGTTTTGCTCATTATACGGGACGTATGTTTTGCTCATTATACGATTTGTCATTCCTGTTTTCTATGTTTCTTCATTAACAAATCTGTTGGTCATGCTCGAAATTCAAAATTTACATTATCACTTAATCGATTTTTGAACACTATCATATACTAATATCATTGTTCTAACATTACAAAAAATTGGTTCAATCTCTACACTTTTAAAAAGTCTGTAAAATTTTATTGATTTATTCACACTTAATAATGTATAAAAAATGGTTATATTAATAAGTGTGAAAAAAAAAAAAAATTGTAAAACAATAAAGTTTCCATGTGTCAAAAAAAGTTCAGACTTAAAAGTGCGAGAAATCTAAGAAATGTCCACACTTGTAGGTGTGGACCCAAATTCTCCAGTGTGGAGGCCCACATTCTCCACACTTCCTTAAAGTGTGGGAAATTTGGGTATTACAAATAACCTCCATATTTAGAAGTGTGGAGAACTCTTATACAGTAATTCTTCACACTTAAAAGTGTACTTTTTTTTAGACAATTATAAGTGTGAAAAATCTATTGTTTTACAAAATTTCCCACACTTATTAATGTATCCAAATTTTACACACTATTAAGTGTTAATAAATTAGTAAAATTTTACAGACTTTTTAGAAGTGTGGAGAAAAAAAATGTGAAGATTGAACTATTTTTTTTAGTGTAAAAAGCGCGCTTTATTTCGCCTTATACAACGTCTTTTTAAACTCAATATCATATGTTTTCATCACGCCTTATAAACGCAAAAGCTTCGCCTTAACCGCTAAAACGTAAGACTTGATCATGTCACCACGTCACGTCTCGCGCTATTTATAACCTTTGACTAATATTTAAATTATCGTTACATAATAAAATCTAATGGGCTGATGGCAACTGCCTACCTGTTTATTCAATCATAAACTAGTCCATAAAATAATTATTCTAATAAGAAAATATGATTATTTATTAATAAAAAGAAAAAATTCCATTTAAAATATTCGCATCTTTTGCTTGCACAACTCAGTTAACGTTTGATTAATTGTTGTTCGTCTTCTTCATCAAACTTCAGTTTTCTTGTTTGCCTTTGTTCACTTTCAAGGTACTTTTTTTCCCCTTATTCCTTATTTATTGGTTCTCTGTTAGGCTTTTATTTTCATTAAGGTTTATGTATGTTATAGTTTATTCATAGTTTCATGTTGCTTATATTCTGAATTGCTTTTCATTAAGGTTTATGTATGTTATAGTTAATCACTTAATCATTAGAAAGTTAATAAAAATGTTATCTTGCTTGATGCAAAACATGGTATTTTAATATTTTTCATGTCTTGTCAATTAAGTTGTGTGATAATATATAATCATAAGTTGTTCCAAGAATGATAAAGTTTTTACCTTTGTTTATTAAAAAAAATATTTTTTTCTAATTTGTTTATAAAACTTTTTAACTTTTTGGGCCTAATGTTAATCATTCCATTTTATTTGCAGTTAATGTTAAAGATTGTGTCTTTTTATGATTGTAGTTACTGGATTATTAGTTTGTGTATAGTTTATGAAATATCAAGGTTTGTATAGATTTGGAGTTATAGAGATAATGGTTCTTATACGGGCTGGTAGAGATAATGGTTCTTATACGGGCTTTTGTTTAATTGTGATGCAGATTAGATAAGCGATTTATCACGCTTGGATAGGGTTCTAGGATCATATATCTATAAGTAAAGGCGCTTGTAGTTTATAAAGTCGATGAGTTAATGGCTAAGAAAGAACATATCGCGATATTTACAACTGCTAGCCTTCCATGGATGACCGGGACTGCTGTTAATCCTCTATTCCGTGCTGCATATCTTGCTAAAGATGGACATAGAAAGGTTACTTTAGTAATACCATGGCTATCTAAAAGTGATCAGGAATATTTGTATCCCAACAAAATAACATTTAATTCGCCGACAGAACAAGAGAACTATGTCCGTGAGTGGATTGAACAAAGGACTGAGCTTTCGTGTAGTTTCAATATACGCTTCTATCCTGGAAGGGTAAGTTACGTTACATGTTCGTTTTTTTATGTGAAATATTAATCTTCAGATAAAAAAGTTGAACTTTCTTTTTTCTTCATCTTTTTAATAGTTTTCTAGAAGTAAGAGAAGCATTCTTGCCCTTGGGGATATAACGGAGAGCATTCCGGATGAAGAATCGGATATTGCTGTCCTTGAGGAACCGGAGCATCTTACGTGGTACCATCATGGTAAAAGATGGAAGATTAAGTTCCGCTACGTTGTAGGAATTGTTCACACAAACTATTTGGAGTATGTAAAGAGAGAGAAATATGGAAGCGCGTACGCGTTTCTTCTCAAATACATGAATAATTGGGTGGTTGATATTTATTGTCACAAGGTATGTTTCCTAAAATCCAATTTATTAACAAAAATATGGTTGCTTAATGTTCATGCATAGACTGCCTTCGTAATTTAACAATGTTGTACTCGATTATGATCATGGGCTTGGAACCGTTGGCTGTTCTTGCTTGTTATGGTACAGTTACATGTTGTACACGTATTCATAACTAAGCGAATCTCTACAGCCAGTAGGTTGCAGATTTAGTACATGGAACAGATTTCTCTTCTGAAAACACTTTGACTTTAATAGTCAGATAATGTATATCTTATCATCAAAATTCCTATAATATCTGTATGTTGTTAAGAAATGTCATAATGGCGGTCACTTTTCAAGGAAATCAATATAAGATCTTGCCGGAACTAACTTCTGTTAAAAGATTCCATATGATATCGTTATAGCAAAGTACTAAGTTTGAGTTTGAAAGTCATAATATATCTCTTTCTTTTGGAATATAGAAGGCTTTGCATACGACCGCCTTCAAATTTGGACTTCTGTAGCTACTTCATGGTTTAACAATTCATGTACTTATGGCAGGTGATACGTTTGTCTGGTGCAACTCAAGAACTCCCAAGATCTGTTATTTGCAACGTTCATGGTGTTAATCCTAAGTTTCTTGAGATTGGGATGAAAAAGAATGAACAGCAGAAACATGGAACAAATGCCTTTACAAAAGGTGCATACTATATTGGGAAAATGGTTTGGAGCAAAGGCTATAAGGAGCTACTTAAACTTCTTCGTGATCACCAAAAGGAACTCGAAGGACTTGAGGTTGACTTGTTTGGCACTGGTGAGGATTCTGATGAGATACAAGAAGCTGCTCAGAAGTTGAATATAACTATCAGGATTAATCCCGGACGTGATCATGCTGACCCTATATTCCACGAGTAAGTTAAACATAAAACGTTTATTCTCATTTTACTGTAGTGGTTTAATCTTATAGAGGAATTCATTAAAAATGGTTATTTAACAAAATGTCAAAAAAATAAATTTGTTTTTTTTACTAAATTAATCACTGATTTTGCGAACTACCTTTCTTATTGCGATATATGCTGTTCTATTTGCATAACTTCGCAAGAAAAAGTCAAAGTTCGCATAAGAAAATAAGTCAAATTTCGCGAAAAGAAAGTCCACTAAACTTATTTCGAGTAACAGGCAAAATAGATTCAAGTAATTTGTAATCATTTTGGTATAAACACAGTTCTTTATTCTTATCACATTTGGTTCAAAGAACACTTTGTAATTGAGTCAAATGGGTTGAAAGCAAAGTGCATACTGAATCCATATAACCATCTAACTCATTCTATTAAATATGTTTTCTAATTTGATCCTTGTCACAGCTACAAAGTGTTCCTGAATCCAAGCACCACAGATGTAGTCTGCACAACAACCGCTGAAGCTTTAGCCATGGGCAAAATAGTCATTTGTGCAGACCACGTCTCGAATGAGTTCTTCAAGCAGTTTGCCAATTGCCGAACCTTCAAGGATGGCGAAACTTTCGTCGAAGTCACACGCCAAGCTTTGACTGAACAACCGGCCCCTCTAACCGAATCACAAATGCACGAACTTTCATGGGATTCTGCGACCTCACGGTTTCTAAAAGCTGCAGAGCTCGACAAGGCCCCTGAGAAAAAACTAACAAAATCACATTCTAAAAGCTTTATGTCATCATCGTTAAGTCTTCACGCGAAACTTGAGGACGCATCTGCATTTGTGCATTTTGTTGGAACCGGGCTTGTGAGTCCAGTTCCGAATGAACAACAATGTAAGGAGGTTGGATTGAACTCCCTGAGTAAAAAACAATGGAGTTTTCTTCCTAAAAAGGCATCTTGAAGTTGAATACTGGTTTGTTCTTTAAAACATGGGCAAAGTAGTCCGTATGCGTTACCAGGTTTGTTTTCGTTTTCTTTCTTTTCGGTTTGGGGTAGGGTTGTTGAAAGATTAGTCCTTATGCGTTACCAGTTTGTTTTCGTTTTCTTTCTTTTCGGATTGGGGTAGAGTTGTTGAAAGATTAGTGAACTTGTAACCTGTAGTTGTTTGTGACGAATGTCAACTTGTATAAACTTTGTGCTTTTCTTATGTTATAGGGTAGTACTCTCAGTTTTTAGTGAATCTTTGTTGTAATATTTCTTTCAAAATTTTGATTACGATATGATGCATCTGCTTGAAGTTATAGTTAATTACGGTCATACGGTGTATATGTACATGTTATATGTTACTCTTTTCATACTACATACTAATATGCTATAGAATCTGCTTCTTTACGTTTAGATGGATACCAGATGTGCCCTTGGATCATGAGTGGGGTGTGTATCCGAACTCACCTTCACATTTTGGACTTTGGTGGTCTGAGCCTAAGAGAACCTTTTGTGAGTAGGGCACATAGTGTCGAGGACCTTGGTCTTAGCGATTCACTAGGTTCATACTAGACATCTGCATAGCGTCTCAATATGACCCGTTTGATATTTACCTTCAACTTTCTTTATTTGACCCAGTTTGTTTATGAACATGATCCTAAAGAAAGTGTCAAAAATTGTCAAGCATATACATACTCGAAGAACTTGAGATATTACAGCAAAAACACCAATGAACCAAAAGAGATATCCGAGTCTAGTTGCCCACTTTACATTCCAACGTTCAAGCAGACAACGAGATTTAAATGAGAGATGTCTTAAACATAATTGTTTTCAAGATACATGTACTTAAGACTAAAATTTCTGATATTAAACCATAATTACATCAACGACAACTGTGGCGACATGTAGACTGCCCAAAATATATGAATAGGTGCCCAAAACATTTAATTAAAAAGAATTAAGTTATATATATTTGGTAATAGAAGATTCACAAATGCTTTAAATTTGTTGCATAACTAATCACGGCCTGATTGCTTCCATCCACCAATGTTTCCATCAATTGGATCAAAATCGCGGCTTCTCTAGAACAACAATAAGCACATAAAAAGTGTTTAGTACGGTCTCAAGTACATATCTAAAAGTTTTTAAGGGTGCTCAAATTTAGTCTTACTACAAAACCGATATACCAAACTGGGCTTGGACTGGAACTGCCTATATTTAGTTTTGTTGTCGGTTTTGCAACTTTCATAGCATTGGTTCTCTGCTTGGTCCGGGGCTGAACCAAACAAGTTCTCTTCAGAGAAAATTACTTTTGGAACTTTAAATGTTTCAAAGTACATTTTTTAAATTAAAAATTCTAGTGTTACATAAGGTTTTGGCCTCAGTTTGGGACATAACTGACTATAAACCGCCAAATGGAGCTTAGATCTGGCTCCATCCGTTCTTGTTCAGTTTCAGCGCAATGCAGACCAACGATTCTGCAAGAAAGAAACAAATTGAACCTGGGCTGTAAAGTTGAGGCCTATTCGGATCTCTCCACAGTATTTATCGTCCTTCATAACATTGTACGATTTCGCTGGAACATCTCCATCTCGAAACACCGTATCCAAAGATATACTGAAACAAGCTCATAAAATCACATATTCATTTAAACCAGTTTCTAACATATTTTATTTTCTTTTATCGGCAACAGGATTAAGCTACACAACTAACCTTGTGTGGCCAACAAAGTCATCAACACCCACGCCGCTGTCACTATCCATAATTTTGACCCTTAATTCCATACAATCGTTACTAGAAACATCAAACAAGAATGTCTCTTTCCACTCTGGATTCGACCCTTTGCCTGCACGACAAACATTTAACATAGAAAAAAAACACAAATCTGCAAAAGATATTAACAAGAATCAATCAAATAAACAACAACGAATACATGCCTGATGCAACAGTGCTTTTCTTCTCCTGACTCCTATATGTTATAATAACATACGGGTCCATGTTTACTGCAACAAACCATCGTAAAGTATAAGCTCATATCATAATTAGATCCAATCATGTTTTCTTGGGTCAAAAGACGAGGATGAAGGACTTACAAAGGACATCGGTGTTCTCGAGCCCTTTGGCACTCACAAGGGAAACTTCGAGCACTCCTTCTGGCATTTTTTTTTACCGTAAAACCAATCTAAGAAACAAGATGTTTAAAATTTATACTTTTTAGGTCTATTTCTTTATTTTCCAAAAGACTGGTCCATATATATACTTTTCTGTGGTTGATTTCAAAGGTTGTGAGACATATTCGCTAGTTTTTTGGAAATGAAAAAAATGAGAGATGAGAAATTTGTTTAAAATTTACTATTTTTGTTTGAAAAAATCTCATAAAATGCAGAGTTTACACAAGGTTGGTTGATATGATATCATACATTAATTATTGTCACAGGGACTAAATCTGCACATTTAAAAATAATACAGGGATAATTCATGTTACTTTTGGCTAGTTTATAACTACCAAAAATTTGCTTTTTATGTCTGTATACAAATTTAGTCAACGAGTGAGAGCTGCAAAGCATCTGAGGATGGTGACCACTGTCCTATCTAACAAGGCATCATCGGAAGCTGTCGCAAGGGTCACCAAATTCCTTGTGCACGACCGTGGCGCCGTGGTGATTCCAGAAAAGTTGGATGGGGAGGGAGTCAACTCAGATGTGATCCGCAGCCTGATCAAAGTTAAGCACATTGATCGTGGGCATGTATCCTGCATCCTGACTGTAAAACCATACGCCTGCGTAAGTATTGTATTAGAGTACCTGGAGTTAAGTTTATGTAGTGTTTTTTTTAGTGCTGTTTATTTTTATTGTTATGTACTAGGATTTGGTTAACATAGTTATGAAATGAAATACTATATGCAGAATGTTTTTAACACTTTATTTGGAGGAGCGGTTGGATCGATAGCAGAGTTTGTTGCTATAGCTTGTGCTAGAACAGTCGTTAATGAAGATAAAGAGCTTTTTCTTGGTGAACTGAATGTCTCGTTTCTTGCTCCGGCTGTTAATCAAGTATGTCTTTGGCATTCTTTGCCGTTCCTTTCGTGTTTCAATGATTCACTAATCAAAGCAGTGGAAACAGTTTTAACAAGATAAGAATCTTGTGGACCAAAATCAGTACCATTGCTAATTTGGACAGTTATGTATCTTAAAATGAAAACTTTGGTTTTTTCCGTGAGTAGAAATTATTATGATTCAGACCGATACTTTCAACTTATAGTTTTGGAATCAGTCTCAATGATGGTTGTTCGCACCAAATCATACCATATCCATACATTGTTTATCTTTGCTATGTGAGTGTGATCAGACATCATTGATTCATAGATGGTTTAAATCCACTGACTTGAAATGTGACTTCTTTCTATATGACCAGGCAGAGGTGATGGTTGATGCATCTGTGGTAAGGAGTGGAAGGAACTTGACAATCGTTGCCATAGAGTTCAAGCTAAAAGATACAGAACGACTGACTTACTTATGCCGTGCTACCTTCTATAACATGCCTGTAGCGAGCTTGTGAGACATCCTGCAGGTTCGCGGCAGTTCCATTCTGTAAAACTGCAATAGTTAAACTTTTGCGAGTGTTGATAGAATAGATACATCTTCAATCTTATCTTACTTGATATCATGAAGTCGCTTGGAAACTTCATCACTAAATCCACTTTTCATGTTTTCAAGGCCACTCTTGATGTAAGACAGCATGAATGATTGAATGTTATGTACCCCGCAGTTGATAACATCAAGTTGCTTTGGATCTTTGTCAGGGCCGTCCCATGAATTTATGAAATTTTTGAGGGCCCTGGACGAAATTAAATAATGAGGCCCTTCGATAAGGAATGCTATATATAGAAAGTCACAATTTATAAGATATAATGCAATTATTTAGCTAAACGTTCTAACATATTCCTCATTTAAGATATTTTCTCATCTAAATACCTTTTTCTTTATGAAACATATGCATACACATGCATATAATTATTAACGAGACAAATTTTGAGGCCCTTAAAAATTTTGAGGCCCTGTGCGGTCGCTCACCTTGCACTCCCTCAAAGCCGGCCCTGATCTTTGTATTGTATATGTGAAATCCCAGTTCTTTGCTGTCAACTGTTTTGGATCCTCTACAGAATTTAAATAGCGCTTTGGGTGTTCTCTGTATCTCAAACTTGGCACCGAATAAAAACTTGTCGAGCTTTCAAATGAAGTACAAGTTTCAGGTGGAGCCTCATTTAAATTGCACAAATATAAAACTGAACCATTAATTTGTTTCTTTATTTGGTTTCACTAGTCACCCAAACCGAAATTTGAGCTGCAGATAGCTCAAACTGTTTATTTAGTTGATCTTGTGAAAAGCAATGAATATATTCTTTGTTTGATTTGCACTAAATATATCGTGTACACTCAACCGTATCAGATTCCGTAAAATGTGTTGCATCAAATTTGTGTGTATGCAACATGAGTGTTGCATAACACAAGCCGGCAATAAGCCAATTTGTGGTTATTCATCTGTCCTGTCCTTGCTCACCAAACTTGTTAGTTGGCTTCTTGACCTTCTCATGTTAATGGTTGTTAGACATACACCATATCGGCTAATACTTTTAAGTCAAAGGCTATTCGAGCTTGATCTTAAACTATGTTTAACAAACTCATTGAGAACATTATATGTATTAATGATGTAAAAATGTATCTGACATGATTTTTTTTTTTTTTTTTTTTTTTTTTTTTTTTTTTTTTTTTTTTTTTTTTTTTTATTATTATTATTATTATTATTACCCTAGAATTGACTTACACTACCGAAGTACCGATAGCCTAGATATCTTTATCTCAACATTATAGTCAAACTTTAAATGTGTAATATATTGAAATCAATAAGTTACATCATCTATCTCTCAAAATAATTGCCCACTGAAATATCTCAAATTAATTATTCACTACTAAAAACAGATATAGAAATTGATATAAAGTAACATTCTGCATTACTTTTACTTGAAATTATTATTACAAACTTATAGAAAGTTGTAATTAATTAGTTATGCAAGAAGTAAAAAATGATGATATATTTTCTTGTTAGAGATGATAATGATTTTGAGACGGATGAAATACTTTCTTTCGTCTACAAACTATACAAATAATCACACGCTCTAAGAAAAATACAATTATTACAATACCTTATTAATAAAATTTCTTCTTTGTTTGATCAAAAGTGTAGATTGGGGGACACATCAACTCTGTATATCATAATGGTACCTATCAACCCTACCCAGTAAAGGTTTGATGCATCTGCACTATAAAATTGCTTCTTTGTCATTCTATAGCTTTGTGTAGGGGTGAAAACGAGTGGAGCCGAGCCCGAGCCTGCCAGAGCTCGAACTCGGCTCGTTTATATATATAAAGCTCGAGCTCGGGCTCGAGCTCTTTTTGAGCCTTATATTTAGAGCTCGAGCTCTTTTTGAGCCTTATATTTAGAGCTCGAGCTCGGCTCGTGAAAAATTTCACAAGCTCGAGCTCGGCTCGGGCTCAACTAATTTATATTATGTTTTAAAGAAAACAAAGTTCAAATGGAGCTCGGCTCGTTTATTACATAAGGCTCGAGCTCGTTTACTACTTTTAAGCTCGTTTGTACGTACAGGCAATATACATACGTATATATTTCAAGGGCTCGTTTAGGCTCGCGAGCCTACTCGAGCTTTTTGTATAGGGCTCGGGCTCGAGCTCGATTATTAAATGAGCTCAAACTTAAGCTCGAGGTTTGGCTCGAGCTCGTTTAGGCTCGGCTCGTTCGAGTTTTTTATCGATCCAATCCCGAGCTTTTCACGAGCCACTCGGCTCGTTTACACCCCTAGCTTTGTGTAGTCTTTTGAAAACCGGATCTAACCAATCGGGTTTAACCTAAGAAAAAACCAGGTTCAACCGCAAACTGAGAAAAAAACCGGTTTGATTTTAAAAACCATGGCCTTATGAGGTAAAGTTGTTTGCCATCATCTCTGACTTTTTTTATTAGTGGGATAAAGGCTGTTAAAAATCTGGTCATTTTTGGGGGAATAATAATATATACAATAGAATGACGACGACGACGATCGTATCAAAAGAAATGCCACCGCAAACCGTGGCAAAAGTCAACGGGTTCATAAAAAGCGTGGGCGGTGGATCCATAATTCCGGCCAAGTACGAAGGCGAGGGAGTCCACACCGATGTGATACGCAGCTTGCTCAAAGTCCAACATATCCATCGCGGCCGTGTGTCTTGCATCCTCACTGTCAAACCACACGTTTGTGTAATTTTATTATCTCCAGTAACTAATTTCTGTTTTACATGTTATAGGGATTAATAATTGCATATCTTTACCAATGGGCCTCTGGTCTAGCGGTATGGAGGTTTTACCCTCCTAGGCAAGGTCTCAAGTTCGAGTCTTGTCTAGGGCGATAAGGTTTCCTCGAAGGGTGCCATTGCCTTCTGGGCTGGACCCAACCTGGTTGTGTGGGCTCGCTACGCCTTCTGGGCTAGGGGCCATGTAGCCACAATTGCCGTCCAAAAAAAACAAAATGAAAATGAATTTACTGTTGGTGTAAATTTCGCAACGTTGATAAAACATGTAAAGTATAGCACCTTAACCCTTATCATCCTACACTGGTCAAAATATAGATAAAGTTCATAAGAATGTTGAAAGAGAAAGTCATTACATATTTAAGTATTTGATTAAATCTCGGTTTAAGAGGGTGTTTGTTTATATAAGACAAAACAGACACCCCCTAAGGGGTGCTTGGAAAATCTCAGCTGTGGAGAAATTGTTTGGAGGCTGTTTGAGGTAGTGATATAAGATATTTTAGTTGTTTGTTTGAAAAATCTGATTTTTTATAAGATAATAATAAGTAAATAAAGAGATAGGGTCAGGATTAGTGTTATTGCAGCTATTTCTAGACTCATTATGAAAATGAAATAACTAGATAATCACTTTTAAATGTAAAACAAAACAAGCAAACACGCCCTTACATGTTATCCTTCTGGGATATGGTTTAGGCGGATGTCTGTCTTTGTAAATTAAGGCAACATAAAATTTACGTATTACTTCTTAATACATAATCCTTTGATGGATGCTAATATAATTTCTCATGGTCATTTTTGTAATTTGTGGTTAATTTTACAGTCAAGTGTGGTCATAACATATTTTATCGACACTAAACATCAAAAATACGTTTGGAGTCTCAGCTTAGTTACTTTGTATTTTGGAAACATCATCGTTTCATCTTTCGGCAATGTGTTAATGTAATGGTCGTTTTCTGCAGAATGCTTATAACACTTTACATGGAGGAGCAGTTGGATCAGTAGCAGAGATTGTGGCCATAGCTTGTGCTAGAACTGTTGTAAACAAAGATAAGGAGCTTTTTCTGGGTGAACTGAGTGTCTCTTATCTTGCTGCTGCTGTTAGCCAAGTAAGTCTTTGACTGCAAATTCTTTTGTTGTTTCTTCGTGAAAACTGCAATACTCAAATTTTGATCTTGGCGTATAGATGTTTACATATTTTGTTCAAATTTATAGTGATAAAACTTGGATAATCTTGCAATATTCTTAGATTTTTAGATGAGGTAGGCGATCAAGTGAAACCTAGTTCATAATCGGCTAAGTAGCAATTAACGAGATGTCAAACAATTCACATAAGTTTTTTTTCTTTAATATAGAAATTAATAATACTTTTGGCTTATGTACAGATATGAGTAGTTAAGATTTTCGTATAGGTACTTTTCTGAATGATGATTTCATTGCCCTTTTAATACAAAAATTAACTCCAAGTTGAGAATAACTGATTTACAAACCAGTGAATTTGTTGAAAAATGTATTTAGCTAAAAAAAATTAATTGGACTCCGAAGACCGGGCATGTCTGTTAAGCAATAGTAACTAATTAAAGTGGATGCTTAACACATAGGTGCTCATTTAAGTAGACATGTAGCAGCCCTAAGCAGTGGTATATTAGAACAGACCAAAACAAAATTCCATGATATAGTTTTTGCTTAAAAATTAGCCCAATGGAGTGTTGCAACTGATGTGGGATATCTCAAACTCAAAACTGTCACCATTTTAAGAACTGCGCATGTGCATCTAAACTTTACCATATATGATTCTTTATTCTTTATCCTAACTATGTCAGAGAGTATTGATGTTTTTGTTAATTTTAGTCCATTGATTTCCAACATAACTATCTCTATATCCCAGGCAGAAGTGATTGTCGATGCATCTGTGGTAAGGAGTGGAAGAAACTTGACAGTCGTGGCCATAGAGTTTAAGCTAAAAGATACAGAACGATTGACTTACATGTGCCGTGCTACGTTTTATAACATGCCAGTTGCAAGCTTGTGAAGCGTCATGAACAGTTTCTTCAGCTAAACCGCAATTATGCTATCCACATAGTTTATGTAATCAATACATCCTCAAATGTTGTTTTACTTGCTGGCACCAAGTTGCTTGGAAACTAAATCAAAAGGTCACTGAAGCATCAAACGAAACATAGGGTAGTATGTCTGTATATATGCTTTATTATGTACGTTTAGTTGCAAACATTTTGGGTTCGATGGTGATTTATAATGTTAAGAACCTCTGCAGAGTTTAACTGGTGATCCGGGTAAGGTATGTGTATTGGATTGCAACCTAATTACATGTGCCACGTGACAATTCCAATCCATTTACTTAAAAGACATACGGATGACAAACATGTTGACTGCTCAAATTTTTACAATTTGATTATCCTAAACATATAGTTTTGTACTTATGTTGATACATTAGTTATTTATGAAATATAAACTGTGACTAAAAAGTTAGGAGAACATAAGCTGAATCAAGTCCGTTTTGACTCGTTATCAAACGTACCGAAGAGTAAAACTTGCTCTTCCATAAGCACCAGATGACACAGAGAACCAGTCTGATCAGACATGTTGGCAACAAAAAACTAAAGATATTATTGTACCTAAAGAAACATAAAACACTTTTGACATGATTTTTGTTTCATTCCGTATTCATCAAAGACCATGAATGATAAAGTAATTGACCCGGTTTCAAACATCTGGTTATAAGACTGGATGAAATTATTATTATTCTTAAAAGCTAAAATACTCTAGTGGAATGGAAACAAGAGCGTTTCATTTTGCATAGTGCCGTAGCCTACTAATGTTGAACATAGCTTGTTTATCTTAGTATACTAAGCTTTTAAGTTAAAAGCATTACATATCAGCACCATTGGTAGAATGACAAGAAAAAATGAATTAAACACACATTTATCACACTATTGAAGACCAGAGAGATAAAACACTAGTCATATCGTTGCTTCTTGGAACTCATAATTTTCATATATACCGAATAACGTGTCCTCCAATTGAAGAAAAAAGTACCATGGATTACAGCATTGGAATCGACGTTGTTATCATCCGAAAAGATTAAATTGAAGGGTAGCATATGAAGGTTTCGCATATTGACATGGTTTGTTTAAATTCGAATTTATCAAAGAGCATGAATATAGATAACTAGTTAATTCAGTTTTAAATATCTATTTTCAAAGACTAGAAGATGAATTTCGATTAATAATTAACTACTGTAATTGCGTTTGAAAGGAAATGTGTCGTATATTAAGCTTTAAAACTGTCAAACAACATGAAAGCACCAGTGGTCTAGTGGTATAATAGTACCCTGCCACGGTACAGACCCGGGTTCGATTCCCGTCTGGTGTATTCCTAGCTATGATGATGAGCCTCTTGCAATGGTTGGGTCCATTGTGTTACATCCCTTAAAATGGATGAATTAAAGGCGTTTCTGAGCTCTTTTTTTTTTCTNTTATATGGAGGTGATTTTCATTGTGTTATATGGAGTTGTACACTTGTTGTATGGTGCTTTTCCACTTTGTAAATTGGAGTGTGGCAATCAACTCATATATGCATGTGAAATCTCGTAAAATTATCGTCAATGATGACAGATTTTCCTCAGAGAGAACAAGGAGTGGAAGGAATTGATTGTTGATGCATCTTTGGTAAGGAGTGGAAGGAACTTGACATATTTACACTCTTAAAACTCATAATATTTTTGATGTACAGAAGTGCGTCCTTCAATAGAGTAAATAAGTACCATGGATTTCGACATTGGAATTAACGTTCTTATCAGTGAAGAATAATTTATTTGGAGAGTAACATGTAAAGGTTTCACATCTTGACAAGGTTTGTTTCATTTCGTATTCATCAAAGAGCATGAATGTGGATGATTAGTTTATTTTGTTTGAACTCCAAAGACTTAGATTAATGTCGATAAGTAATTACGTTTGAAAGAAAATAAAGCAATTCATTTTGCAAAGTAAACTGGTTTATTAGTTTTGAAAACTAGAAAACAGCATGAAAGCACCAGTGGTCTAGTGGTAGGATGTTGCCCTTCCACGGAACAGACCCGGGTTCGATTCCTGTCTAGTGCATTTGTTAGCTATGATGACAAGCCTATTGCAGTGGTTGGGTCCATTGTGTTACATCCCTTGGATGAAATAAAAAGGCGTATCTGAGCTTCATGTATTTTTTGCTATACTTTTTTATATATTACTCGTAAAAAAAATGTTTGTGAAATCTTATATAATTATCTCAATGATGACAAAAGATTTTCCTCAAATAGAATTCTCTAGTCTTTGCAAATAATGCAACATTTCAAAGTGAAAAATTGTTGTAACTTGTAACTGTCATGGGACAAAAGTATTTTGCATCATTCTCAATGATAATCATGCCATACATGAACTGTACGGTCTGTACCACAAGGCAGTTAAAAGATCATTACTTCTTTGAGGGGGGATCATCAATGGCGGAACCAGAAAAATAGGTTGCGGGGAGGCAATCATTTATTTATTTATTTATTTATTATTATTTTTTTTTTTTTGACAATAGCAAACTAAGATCGAAATGATAAATTGAGTATTATTACTTAGAGCCGGATCATTCAACTTCATATGCAACTTATTCGTATATAACCAGTTAGAAGTGATTGTCAATGCATCTGTTGTAAGGAGTGAAAGAAACTTGGCAGTCGTCCCCATAGAGTTCAAGCTTAAGGATTCAGAATGAGTAGCTTACTTGTATCGTGCTACCTTTTATAACTTGGCTGGAGTGTTGCCAGCTTGTGAGGAGGAGGCAGTTTATTTCAGTAGACATGCAATCGGTCATAGAATAAGTACGTCTTCAATCTGATTCCACTTGATGACTCTAACGTACTTCGAAGCTTCATCTAGAATGTTACTGAAGCCATTCTCCACTTCTCCATATATTTTACTCCACTCTTCGTGCATATGCCCTGTATTATATATTTATATATATAATTCCAAATCGTTTGGTGTCAATGATGATTCAACGCATATAAAAAAGAAACATGATCAGTATGATTTTGCCATTCATCAGTTTGTATGGTTTTCATTACTTGTCTACTAAATTTGTTTTGCTCCGCTTCAATAACAACTTTTCTTTTTTACATTTCAAGAAACACTCTTGGTCTTCTAGTTTTATTTAAAGCTAGTCATTTTATGACAAAATGTGTTTATGTATATCAAAAAGGTTTGAGTAATAAGTAACACAAAGGCACCAGTGGTCTAGTGGTAGAATAGTACCCTGCCACGGTACAGACCCGGGTTCGATTCCCGGCTGGTGCATCGAGATTATTGGTGCGAAATAATAAAAAGATTATTAGTTTGCACCAATTTTCCCGACAAATTTTTATGGCCCATCCAAGGAATTTTTTTCACTTTCGAAATTTTCAAACTGAAAAATGTCACAGTCACCAAAACTCGTTTACGTAAACACAATAACCCTCTCATTAACACTTCACATCACACAATTAGGAGATTTTACACAAATATTTATCCCCTGATATCAGCCAGAGAGCCACTGTTATTTATTTTCTTAACTCACCTACTTCATCGTCATGCAATTAGTTGATCGGTCAATGATGTTAGGTAATATCTGCGCACTATGGTGTCTTTCCTCTCTAATGTCAAACTTTGAGCTCTCGTGTGTTCACCAGGTTTGCATTGTGAGAATGAAAGTTAAAATGATTGCAAGGGTGCGTATTATACAATTAGCATGTGCCGGAAGATTGTCCGTTTAGCTAGTGCCTCAAAGGATATAAACTCCGATCATCTGATAATCAAGACTTAAATAAGATCCATAATTAACATTTGCTCACACCATGACCTTTGTTCACTTTATAGAAACGGGAAACATTATTTCAAAAGGGAAGTAAATTATCAGTCACCAACTCTGTCAAATGTAACCTGCAATCAAATGCTGTACGTTATCCGTTAAGTCCCCCAAAGTTTCTTCAAAAAATGCCACTGTGGATATATTGGCTGCCGGTTTACCATGAATGTAGTACAACGGTACAACCAATAATGCACGATGCACCAAACACTAACGTAGGCTAGGACGTGCTAGCCTAGACGTTACAACGCATAGAGCAGAACTGGTGATGTGTGTTGCACTTACGCTTATGCAGGCCGCAACCCAATACTGTAGGCTACTGTCACAAGTAATTTAACTACACTACACTACAACATGCAGATTCGATAAAACATGTAACTTCCAAGTGATAAGCCAAAAAGAGGAGGTTCGTTTCTCTCAGTCCTCGACCCCCAGCAAGTCTATAACTTTAAAGAACTTTGTATAAAAAAAATTACATACCAAAGAAGGCCCGGGATCATGATTTTGAAGGAAATGGCATCGGCTGTGGTTATAATTATACTTCATACTGCCACTTTGGTTACCATTCTTTAGTATGTTGAACTTGCTGAGAGCGCAAGTTGCATTTATGTACAACCATTTATTGATGCAGGTGTTTAATTCCATGAAAATAAGATCACTGATATATTTAAGGATCAGTTTGCTAACGTGGTGTTTACTTTCAACAAAGTGAGTCTTTGATCCGATTTCACAATTATATACATACTTTCTCCTGTGGGAAGTAGGTTTTAGTTGCAACAATAGGTGACAACATCAACTAATTTGAACCCGACTTTCCTGGTTTATGATGTAAATAATACTTTCAATATTTTGTCAAATTGGTGACACTAGACTTTTTTTATTGACATTTATGTTTCATAATGTGTTTCGTCCTTGCCTACTATGACATTCCTTTTCAAAATGGCAGTTTGTTGCAGTGACATATGTTAATGCTGGTATGTAGACATCTATATCTTTACAGGGCTAAGGTTAGTCACCCCGTCATTTGTACTGGTAATAGCACAATGACTACACACTCTTTACTCTTCCAATGTATTAACATCGAAATATTGTCTTAACATAACATAAACATTCAGTTAATATGATTTGTTTCATTTTGTGTTCATCAACAAGCACGAATGTCGAATCAAACTAACTTATCTTATAAGACAGGTTGCATCGAATCAAACTAACTTGATTGGATTACTTAATCGGAATTACAAGCTCAATGTTTCAACCAATATAATGACTTGGTTTTCTTGTGAACAAAAGAGTCTTACTTTTTTAATACACCAGCAAATTATGCTTAATATGATGTGATGTAATGTTATTATTTAAGGGTGTTTGGATGTGTTAATAATTACTGCAATTTGAAGTTTTTGAACAGGTATGATATATATGAGGTTCGTGTAGTATATTTAGCTTTTACTTCTAGAGACAAACATGATGGCACCAGTGGTAGTATAGCACACGGCCACTGTTCAATTCCCGAGAAGAGTCTGTTCTGACCGGAAGGTGGCGCGTACCAACGATGGATACGTGGTCCTGAGTGCATGCTGCATGATCCAGCATGATTTCGCGCAGTACATAGTTGCTTGGATGGGTCTACGCACCTTAGCCAGGGTTGTAGGAATGAGCGGCCTGTATAGGATACCATCTCGAAGTTCGAACCCCGTTGTGCTGTGCGGCGTATGCGCCGAGCCTCGTTCTTCTCCTTTCCTGGTATTTTCCTTTGCCAATGAAGTCCATGATGGGGGTCATCCATGTGACCGTCTTCCTCCGATAACCGTGGATATTTCCATCCTTCGGAGATTGACTTGTCTTTCAAGATTTCCCTAGCACTTGCTTTGATAGGTGCGACGAAGCTTGTGGACGCGATTTACTTGCGCGTCCCGCTTTTTGTTTCTCTCCTCTTGGGACTTGTTTGATCGTGAACCTGTCGAATCCTTCAATCAGGGGATTTTGGTTTTCTCCAGGTATTGGATCATGTTGTCCTCTTTCGCATCCGTATTCTCCCGACACTTGGTTGGCTACAGGCGAGAGTCGACGTTTGGCTTCTTAGATTGCGCAACCCCTTCCGCTGCTATTCGGAGCCAGCTATTAGTGCCTCGTATTCTGGCCTCGTTGTTCGTGCTTGAATTCCGAGCGTAGGGCATAATGTGAACTCCATTCCTCCGGGTTTGTGAGGATGAGGCCTGCACTGAGCCGTCCACGGCATGATGACCCGTCCGTGAATAGTATCCACGGTTCTTGTAGTATCACCTGTGGTTTTTCGGTTGCTTCATCGCTTTCCCGGTTTTTTCGATGATGAAGTCCTAGGATTTTGCCCTTTTACCTGCGGTGCGCGGTCTGTAGAGATAGTTGTGCTCCCCTAAGAGTACACTCACTTCTGTAAGCGACCCGATGCCTCAGGTTGGAGATTATTGTTGATCGGTGGTCCCTGTGATACACGCTGGGTGTGCCTGGAAGTAATCGCGCAGTGTTTGGCTCGAATACCAATGCCAGGATAGCTTCTCCATTGGGCTGTAGTTCATATCCCGTCTTCTTGAGTGCTTTGCTTACAAAGTAGACGGGTGTTTGCACTGAATCCTGTCTGTTAGCAGCACCGCGCTTCGGCTCCGTGTGTGGCGGATAGGTACTTATCAGCTCTTCCTCCTGTTAGGTGCGACCCAAGCTTTGGTAGTGCCGCTTCCTTGTTTGAGCCTGTTGAAAGCCTCTTCCGCTTCAGTTTGTCCAGCGGAAGTCACCCTTTTTTTGTACACTTCCTTGAGTGTTTTAAATAAGGGTAGGGAATTTCTCGGCCGATTTAGACAAGAATTGTTTAGGCCCGCTAGTTTTCCGTTTTTTAAGGATTGGACTTCCTTAAACGGTTCTTGGGTGAAGGAGTTGTACGACTGCTTCATTTTTTCAGGGCATGGCTTGAATGCCATCCGCTCTATGAGGTATCCTAGAAAATACCCTCCAGTGGCACCAGAAGGTGCAATTTTTTTGGGTTTAGTTTCATGTTGATCCGCCCGTATGTGTGTTGGAATGTTTCTTCAACATCGCGCACTACTTCGTTCTCCGTGTGGCTCTGATGACCAGATCGTCAACATATACCTCTAGGTTGCGGCCGAGCTTGTTGTTTCGAACGCGGCTGTCTACCAATCGCTGGTAGGTAGCTCTGCGTTCTTCAGTCCCAAAAGGCATTTTGGTGTAGCAGTAAAACGCCTTGGCTTTGTGGAAGGCTTTTTCTTCCTCAATCTTCTCAGCCATTTGGATTTGGTGGTACCACTTTGTATGTCGTCCAGGAAGCATTTAAAGGGATATCCGCAGAGGGATTCCACCCCTTCCAATCTATCTCGGTGTAAAAGGTAAGCAGTCTTGTGGGCATGCTTTGTTGAGTATCTGTGAAATCCACGCACATTCCTCCCAACTGCCATCACTCTTTTTTACCCAAATAACTGGGTTGGACAACCAATCGTGGTAATATACCTCCCGCAGGATACCTGCGTCCACCAGCTTGTGTACTTACTCTAGAATGGCTTTCGCGCGCTCCTGGGGGTCTTGACCACGCTTTCTTTTTGCCTTACTGGTTGGTATCCTTGTCGGATCTGAAGGCTTGTGTTCCGATAAGATCGGGTATCCACCGGTCATGTCTTTGTTCCCACGCGAAGATGTCTAGGTTTTTTCTGAGGCAATGCGCATATAGCTGTTTTCCCCTTTTTCTATAGTGAACCTGCCTATCGTTACCTGTTGTTCGGGTAGTCCAGGGTGGATTGCTACTTTTAGGTTTGGTTCTTTTGGTGCGCTGTGTGCTTTGCAAGGTACTGGGTCGTGTGCGACTGTGTTGCATTCCTCCAGAGGTACGCGTTGTTGTAGAGAGTGACAATACCTCCTTCTAACTGGGAATTTCAGCATTCCATGTGGCTGTGGGACGGTACTGCGCGGAGTGCTGAGATACCCCGTTCTCCCGATGATTCCGTTGTACGGGATGGAGATTGGATACCCATGAAGTTTTATCCACGCCGTGGTGGAGTGTTTCCTCATTACCACCTCTACGAGCAGGCGTAGTTGTCCTATTGGCCATATCTTTTCTCCTGTGAACTGTCAGAGATGTCGCAACTGGAACTAGCTGGTTTTGGGAAATATCTTTTTTGAGCCCTCCTGAAGCAGTGTTCGTACATTATGTCCGCTGAGGCTCTCCATCGATGTACTGCGGTGGATGATAATGTCCTCGCCGTTTGTATTGTCCGATTGTTAGCGGTTTGACACTGCGTTGTCCGCAGTTAGACTTGGGGAAGGAAATTTCCCTATGAGTGAGAATTTCTGTGTCACCTTCGTTTGACCGCTGCGTTGCCATTGGATTCATGTAGATCGTATCCGCCTTGTCTTTGGTGCGTCCTTTTATCCCCCACTTCTTTTGTCCTTTCCCTTCCTTGATGGTTTTTGACTAGGTGGTCCAACTGCCTTCCCTTGACCAATTTTTCAATCAGCTGTTTTAATTGGACGCAGTCATTGGTTGGTGCCCTTTCTGTCCAGGTAAGTCCGGCAGTATCCCGTTCCGATACGCTTTGCCTCTGGTGTGGTATTGGTGCAGGTTTCGGGAAGTTTGCTCTTCCGTTGCAAATATCTCTCGCGGGGGTTTTTTTTTTTTTTTTTTTTTTTTTTTTTTTTTTTTTTTTTTTTTTTTTTTTTTTTTTTTTTTTTTTTTTTTGTTTTGGTCAGGGGGGTATACTGTCGTTTCCCTTGAACCTCCTCCCTGTGCGAAAGTTTTTGTTTGAGTACCTGCCCTGGTCATCTGGAATTGTTTCCGTGACTGGTCTTGGCGTTTTGTAATCTTTGGTATGCTGCTTTTGCTATCTCAGCTCGAGGCTTCTCCTTGGACAAGCCCTTGTGCGCTTCATGAGCTCATCAAAGGTTGAGGGTCTTATTGTTTAGTACCTTAATAAGAATCCCTGTTGTTGATCCCGTTCATGAAATCCAGAAGATTTTTAATATCTCAGGCATGATTTCATAATTCATGCACTCATCCGTTTTTTTTTTTTTGTGTTTTTTTGTTTTTTTTTTTTTTTTTTTTTTTTTTTTTGAAGGCGCTCCATGTACCGGTATTGTTTCAGCCTTGGGCGCTGCTTTACTCTGCTAGCTCGACTGGTTCTTCGCGGCACGTTCTTCCTCTGTGTGAAGTTGAGACCCGGAATGCTTTCCGTAATTCCTCCAAACCCATCTATGCTCCCTTGGTTTGAGTTTATTGAACCAGTTTCGCCGCATTGCCCACGTAGAGTGGAGTTAAACATGTGACACCACACGGGCTGGCCAGCTTTTTCATGTGTGCCAGCGCTTCAAGACTTTCAGGTGATCGTACTGAGTCTCTGACCCATCATGACGTCTTCCACGTTGGGGGGCATGCGCTTTTCTAACATCAGGTAATCCTGATGCTTTGGTGCAGTCGTGTGCTTCGAAGCCAGGGTCGGGACATGTGTCCATCATCCGCCTAACGACGCCTCCTTGGACTTCCAGTGTC
Organism: Artemisia annua; assembly: GCA_014162995.1. Taxonomy (NCBI): domain Eukaryota; kingdom Viridiplantae; phylum Streptophyta; class Magnoliopsida; order Asterales; family Asteraceae; genus Artemisia; species Artemisia annua. Next base: position 132,195 of record LBNU01008727.1, read on the forward strand.
CAGTATCGCTATCCCTCGATTGTCCAGGAGAGTGTCAGTGGGGGGGGGGGATGTCTCTGCCGGCGCTTGCGCCGTTTTTTCTCCTGAACTTGAGAAGCCTTCGCTCTTGGGATATCCTATCCCCCAGTCGTTCATGGATTCTTCTAGAAGATCCTTCAAAACGTGGTGAATTTTTTGCGTCCACAAATCTATCATGGCCCCCCAAACTTGCGCGCACCAATCGAGATTGGATTGTTAGGTGCGCCTCTCGGCTTCGTCCTCGTCCAATCGAGTACTGCGAGTCAGGGGGCGTGCCCAGCTTGGCTTTAGCGCTTTTTGGTGCGCGCCTTTTTTGTTTGTTTTATTCGTTTGCTTTCTTTTTTTCCATTTGGGCGCGATGGGAGAGTCTCCCGTCGAAGTCCTAGTCGGACTTCGTAAGCCTCCTTCTCCCTTTCCTCTGCCAAGATAACCGCTCAGAGTGTCAAAGTTCTGAGCTACAATAGTTCTCAACCTGTAATCCGCGAGGGGTGGAAATATCCTCCCAGTGCAGGGGATCCTCCAGGTGGCGAAGGACCTTCCCTATCAGGCGCGTTGAGTATTGGCGTCAGGTCCGCAACGAGCTTGTGCTTGGTGGGGGTCTGAAGGGGTTGTGTGGCAAGTCACTGCTGTTTGGGATCGCTGTGATCACCGCAGCAGGTGCCTCCCTTGGTGGGGTTTATGGTGGTCTCCACCTCAGGTTGGGTTGGGCCCACTGGTTGTCCCAGTGTTCGGCCTCAGGGAACGTCAGAGTAGTTCCTCCTTGGAGCATCATTCCGCGACTTATCTGGTTGCGGAGTTCGCTGATTTTTGTGTTTCGTCATAGAGTAGGTCTTAGTGATTGTGTCCCACGGATGGCGCCACTTGTTGATACAAAAGTTGGGCTTTCCTTGTTTGGGTTCCTCCCTCCGTATCAATTGCTTGATATCGTCTGAAACCTGCCGCACTAAGAATGAAACAAACACCGTTTAGGCTTATCGAGGGATTGTTTCCCCCGATTATCCTCCGGCGTGAGAGTAAGTAATCGTAGTTTAGGGTTGTATATAGTTAGGGTTACGTGAGTAATCGTACCTTTGTGAGGGTTAGGTCCCCTCTATTTATAGGTAAGTAACCGATAAGGGTTACTTGTTCCTTACTCCAAGGCGTGTCCGCCTATATCGGATATTTGGTAAATATCCTCCTAATTTAGAAGATATCCTTTATCCGTTCCATAAATACGTATTGGGCTTTTGGGCCTCGTGGGCCGGAGCTACGTATTTACGCGCCTTATGGCCCACGCATTGTGGGCTATCGCACCGGTATTGTTTACCGAACGGGTTCATGACCCGGTGTAGACTATACGTCATCAATGCACATGGAGTAGGATATTTACCATGGTTCACTCACACATCAATTCATATCATTTGCAAGATAAAATGCTAAGAAAAATTTGATTAAAAATATATCGTAATTTGAGGGCAAGAAACTAGCTCAACAATGTTGACAAGAATCGAAGACAAACATGTTCCGGTGTTTTGGAGCTTTTGATATGAAAATGATATTGTTGTTATTACAAATGAAATTGACAATGTGAAACTATATAACCACAAAAGAATCGAATACAAACAAACGACATTCCACCTCTTCAAATAAGATGATTAAAGAGAAAGAAACCAGGACAAGAACAACACAAAAGAAACTACAACAGAAACAAGATGATTAGATGGTATTCATAGTAAGATATGCCTAAATTATCTGCATAAAACCCATTTGTTGATAATTTATACAAAAAAATTATGGTCCTAGTGGGGCTCGAACCCAGGACCTTCGGTTAATAAGACCGACGCTCTAACCAATTGAGCTACAAGACCTTTTCATTAACTAATTGTTAATTAATGGTAATAAAATATTATAATCAAAATAATAATAATAATTATACACCTGTAATGTTTTGATTCTTATTTATTATCATTCTTATGTTTTGAAACAATAATACTAAAGGAAAAAGGATAAGAATGAGAAGTCGAAAGTTTCGGTTTGGAATCTGAAAACTTAAATCAGAATCGAGACAAGCATGTGTAAACTCCAAACATAGTGGCCATATAAAAATATCAGGACTTGCTTATCAAAACCAAAGCTATAGAGAATGTGACGATTAACATACTCATAAGTCGGATTCTACTAAAGAAAATGACTACTTGTTAGTCGGATCCTAATTTTGAACAATATGCTTGTCATGATCGAAACATAAGCTAGCCAAAACATTAATTTACCTTTTTTTTTTATCAAAAGCTAGTACAAATACAAGAAAGCCTGGTCACTTGTTAATAAATAGTAGATTTTTTACGTTTTGTAGTTTAGAATCAATATGGAATAATAACCCTGAGTCAATGTGTTGCTTTGTCGCCACGCGTAATACCTTATGACTTAATTAACTCCTCCCAAGTTAATATAAAACAATGGTCATATGATTTTACGTTTGATTTTTGATCCACTCATTGAGAAGCTATGTTTAAATGAAAAAGTGTGAATGTAGAAGCACCTGCAAGTTCTCAATGTTCTGTTACGGTTGATATTTGATTGCACAAAATTTATAAAAGTTATGAACTCATTAAGTACTAATTAAGTTTAGTGATTAACATGCATTTCAGGTCCTCGACATAAAAGGTCAAATGTCAAATGTCATTAGACTTGTCGTAAATGATGTGATTTCAAAAGTATGGTATATGTAGTGTCAAGCAGTTGTATAAAAAACCATTTCGTTTTAACAATCTTTTATGACAGAGTTTGCAGTTATATTCTTATATGGCGTTTAACGCTCAATATTGTTAAGTTACATTTGAATGGTATTGGTAATGTATCTGCAGGCGTACATACATAAAATTGTACCAAATAATAAATAAAAGTTAACCATACATATATAATTACTTCTTAATTTGAAACTTGTGGCTCAACTGGAATGACTATGAATATATAGTGTTGATACAAAAGTTGGGCTTTCCTTGTTTGAGTTCCTTCCTTCGTATCAATTGATTGATGTCGTTTGGAACCTGCGCACTAAGAATGAAACAACACCGTTAGGCTTATCGAGGGATTGTTTCCCCCGATTATCCTCCGGCGTGAGAGTAAGTAATCGTAGTTAAGGTTGTAGGGATTTAGAGTTACGTGAGTAATCGTACCTTTGTGAGAGTTAGGTTCCCTCTATTTATAGGCAAGTAACCGATAAGGGTTACTTGCTCCTTACTCCAAGGCGTATCCGCCCATATCGGAGATTTGGTAGATATCCTCCCAATTTAGAAGATATCCTATAATTCGTTCCATAAATACGTATTGGGCTTTTGGGCCTCGTGGGCTGAAGCTACGTATTTACGCACGTTATGGCCCACAC
>LBNU01008729.1:0-14359 GCA_014162995.1 Artemisia annua
AAAAAACACGAGTTATACATATATACTAGCACTTTATATATATACGAAATAAATAACTCACAAAAAAAATAGTTAACTAGATATGTAATCCAATTTAGTTTGATATGTCATTTAAAAAAAATTAAACGGTTCTAGTTTACAATACTATAATCATTGGGAAAAAGTGCGGGGGCTACAGATGGCCTAGATCTACTTCTGACGCCATCACTTGTAAATGTGCTCTGGGCCGTCACTCTTTAGCATTACACCTGACGGCCTACTTTCTCTAACACCTGACGCCGTCAGGTGTAAACATCTTGTTTTCTTCATAGGGCGTCTAGTGTAATCTGATTTTACTCCTTTGTCAATGTTGGCTGACGGCGTCACCTTGTGACTCTGATGCTGTCAGGAAGGTTTTCCAGCTTCTTTTGAGACTTTGTCGTATTCTTCACTTTTATGCTCCAAAAATGTCAAAATTAGCATGTTTTTCAGAATTCTTCTCAAAAGTACCTAAAATGACAAAAGAAACGATTTAGGGCAATATTTGATCACATTTACTCGAATTAGGGCTTAAATGACCCCCTAAAACGGGTACACTTTTCGTCTCATCAGTGTCTACTAGAAAGAAATCCAAGTCTTACAAAATCAATGATGATGTATTTTCCTAGGTTGAAAATGGTATGGTTATTTCTTCTTTCTTATATCTTGTTACTTTTGCATGTGCATGTGTAGCTAAATCTTGCATGTGTGGCCGTAATAGGTAACAGTTTAGGCGAAGTAGAGAAGGTGTCCCAGGCTAGTGGGACCAAGTCTCAGGGTGGTGGGAGTGATGGTGATCAGGTTATCTCCCAGGGAAATTCACCCGCAACTCCTGAAGACTTGGGTGATTCTACCTTTGCGTTATGTACTGGCTTGAAGATTGATGATGCATGTACCTCTAGGGATTCTGACAAGTCTTATATGGAAGGCGATGTTCTTCCTGCTCGTCGGGCCCAATTCCCTAATAGGACCCTTGGCGAGAGTCTTGTTTCCTTTGACCACGGCCTGGTTGAGATTATCACTGAGTATGCATTTTTTAAGGGTCAGGCAGGTTTTGTGTATTGGGCTAGTATCAAGGACCGAGGTGTCAAGGTTAAAGAAACTTTTTGGGGGCCAAGTAGGCTACCAGGATAAAGATGGAGGTTCGTGTAAAGAGCCTTGAAGAAGAACTTGCACAGGCTGGTTCACCTAGAAAGGAGAAGCTTGAGGATAAGATGTAAAGTCTGCAAGAGACAATTCTCATGGTTACATCTCACAAGGAGAAATCTTTCTAGACCCTGAAGGCTAGTGAAGTCGATGATGCTAAGCAGCATGAACAGGAAGTGACTAGTTTGAAGAGCCAGCTTGTAACATCCCGCCTTACTCAGCCCACAATATTGTCCGCTTTGCCCGCAGGCTCACGGCTTTGCTTTGTGGCCCTCATGTAAGACTTCTCGGCAGGTCACCCATACCAGTGCTACTTTCACATGAGCACGCTTAACTGCCAGTTCCTTAGAACTCCACCCGCAGTAGACCACAAAACGCGTTGTGTCATTGTAAGGCGGATGTTATCTTATGAACCCAACATCTCTCCAGGCCACAGCCGATGTAGGATTTGCCTAGGGTGTTACAATCACCCCCTCCCTTAGGGACTCATCGTCCTCGATGAGGTTTGCCCCACCATCCCGAACGGCTTAGGAGTGGCTCTGATCCCACTTGTATCATCCCGCCTTACTCAGCCCACAATATTGTCCGCTTTGCCCGCAGGCTCACGGCTTTGCTTTGTGGCCCTCATGTAAGACTTCCCGGCAGGTCACCCATACCAGTGCTACTCTCACATGAGCACGCTTAACTACCAGTTCCTTAGAACTCCACCTGCAGTAGACCACAAAACGCGTTGTGTCATTGTAAGGCGGATGTTATCTTATGAACCCAACATCTCTCCAGGCCACAGCCGATGTGGGATTTGCCTAGGGTGTTACACAGCTTGTTGAATTGCAGACCGAGGTTAAGAGCTTGACTACTGACCTGGCCATAACTGTTCAATCCAATACCAATAATTTTGAACGTGTTGCTTTCTATAAGACTCAAAAGGATAGGATGGTAGAAGAATTGTCGGTGTTTGCTAAGCGTTTGTTCTACTCAAAAGGAGTGCTTGATTGCTGACTTGGCCATAATTGCTCATCTTCTACCGATAGTTTCCTAACATGGTCGTTCGTTGCATGCATCTCTCTTAGTGGTTTTCTTGTGAGGATTCTCGTTGACTGGTGTTCCTCATTTTCGAGTGTTTTTCGACCTTCTTCTAAGTGAGTGAGGTCGTCCACCTAGATGGGTCCAAGGTGGTCGTCGGTTATGCCCGAAATTTGAGGGGTTGTTCACCAGACATGTTTGGTTAATAAATTTATGCAAGAAGGAAAACAAATTCTAGATTTTTAAGTGAGAAATGAGTGAAAATTTCAATAAATTTATGGTTATTTCATATCATGTCCCCCACAGATGGCGCCATATTTACATAAGGTATGCAAATCGATTTAAAGAGATGGGATGAGAATGGTTTTGCTGTTTGATTTCCCATGTTGAACGGTAAGGACCTGATGAGATTGATAAGGATCAAGAAGCTCAGGTAACATTTAAACAAAGACCATANTTTCAATAAATTTATGGTTATTTCATATCATGTCCCCCACAGATGGCGCCATATTTACATAAGGTATGCAAATCGATTTAAAGAGATGGGATGAGAATGGTTTTGCTGTTTGATTTCCCATGTTGAACGGTAAGGACCTGATGAGATTGATAAGGATCAAGAAGCTCAGGTAACATTTAAACAAAGACCATAATTTACTATTGTGAAGCAGTATTTGCCCAAGTGTGTGAAACTTGTAAAGTTGTGTGTGTTGCCTTATATTTATAGAGAGGCAAGTAGGGTTTAGAGACAAACCTTTGAGAGTTGATCAATGGCTGCTAGAGAGCCAGGTGTTGATCATCTAAAGAGCATACAAAGAGGATAGGCGGCCTGCGCTCCTTGGCTCGTACGTAAGAGTGCTCTGTCTCCTATTTTGTTAGTTGTGCGTTCTCCACTATGCTATGTCAGACTCGTACGTCTTAATCGTTTGCGCATGTATTATGCAGCCTGAGAAATGTTACCAGGCCTAGCCCGGCCTGGGTTTACATAGTTCTTGTCAAGATTGACTCGGAACTCTTGTTGTTTGGGCTTGATTCGATCATGTGTTTAGTGAGCTTGGGCCACTAATAATGATACGCTATCAACAATATTTGGATAACTATATACGTATAACAAAAGTATACTAACTTTCATCTTTAAAATTATTAGTTATACAACAATAATTTTTTCTTTGGATAAAATTCATAATCTCCATCAACCAATAAAAAATCCATAATAACATTCTCTAAGATAACATAAATATTAGATGACTAAAATTTGAAATTAAACTGGCCACTTTGATGACTAACAAATCAATCCCTTTGCCTTTAAAAAAAAAACAAATCAATCCCTTTAATGTCACATTAATAAATAAATAAATAGCTTTAAAGTAATAAGTTGTAAGTAATTTAATGCATATACATGTTACATAATACATACCATACGTATTCCAAATTTTGTAACATTCAACTTCTTTGTCAAGCATTATGGAACCAATCAAGTTATTAATTACAAATGTAACAAATGATTGTTAATCGAGAAATTGTAACAATAACGAGTACCACGTTAATTAATAAACACGGTAGAATAAATATCTATACTACATATAATGCATGAATGACTCTCTTTTTAAAATTTTAAGACTTACAAGAAATTAAGCATGATTTACAACACTTTTATGCACCCAATTTTCAGAATTACAACAAAGTAAGCATATTGTACAACAAAATAAAGCGTGGTGTCATTTTAAGACCAAAATTCTATCAAACAACATTAATGCTATTAAAAACACCCATTCACCAAAAATTACAACCATTTAAGCACAATGTACAATAACTGCAACCAATTTTCAGATTTACAACAAAATATGCATTAGTGTACAATAAAATAAGTATGATTTCATTTTTAGACTTACAATATTAATGCTATTAAAGTGGTCAATGTTATTAATGACTATAATGAATACTATTTACAAGAAAAGAAACATAGTGTACAACACTTTAATGCACATAATTTTCAGACGTACAAGACAAGAAGCATAGTGTACAACAAAACACCACATTAATGCTATTTAATGTAGTCAATTATTTAACTGGTCAATAAATACAATTAATACAATTATTAAAACACCCCTTACATAAGAAATACAAATTATCAAACATATTGTACAACCAAATTAAACACAATTCCTGCATTAAATTTCACTACTACAAATAATAAAGCATATTATACAAATATTCAAGCCCAAACGGGCAACGGGCCAAATGGGCTTGAGCCCGAACGGGTGCGGACCAAACGGGCTTGAGCCTGAACAGGCACGGGCCAACAGGTTCGAGCCCGAACGGGCACAGGCTATACGAAATTCTTGATATCCGTAAATTTATTGTCAAAAATAACATAATAAACTAAAATACATTATTTATCGAAATTTTTTATTTCAGGGTACCCGCCGCTGCAACGCGCGGGTACCCTGCTAGTCATGAATAACAAGCATAAAATTGACAGGAACTCTAACAATAGAGTAACAAATACATGTCTTTTATTAAGTCACAGTAACTAGCTAAGTAACAATATACAAATGGTTTGCTAAATTATTGAACCAAACTTCATTATATGTCCAAAGGAATAATAAAATCTAACAATTTATACTATTCTAAAACAACAGGTCAAATGTTTAGAAAATCACTTACGAAGAGACAATTAGCAAGATGCATGTTGACACATTTTAACAAATCTATTATTATTATTATCATACACTGAAATGCATATATCTTTATATTATTATGCGGAAGCGATAGCAGAAATAAAGATTCTAGTTTCATGCATACAAAAATATCTAGAGCAGCAAGAGTATATGTGTGAAAACATAAATTAAATTATATGGTAAAGTAAGTCCGCGTGAAAAAAAATTATATTATGTTTTCCATGCCTTTTTAAGTGGTTTATCTCCTCAATAGGTTGTATTCTAGCATTTTACTTTTCATGCATCAACCAATTAAGTTATGTAAGTCCATCACGTAAGGTAATAGAAGGTAAAACAAAAACTGGAATAAACTGTTCGACATGACAAAATTAACGAGTCACAATTCTCTAGCAATACAGTTGCATTTATAATATGGATTATTATCATACTCAAAACCTTGGCTCAGGCCTGGATAGCGGGTTGTGCAATATGTGCATATGCACAATGCCCCCTAAAAAATTAAGGCCTCCAGTTTTATCTTATTCGTATTTTTTTTAATTATTATTATTATTATTGTTATTATTATTATTTTACACTAGTTATAATGCCCGCGCACGCGCGGGTTTTTTTTAAAAATTTTGAATGATATATTTTTATTTATTAAAAAAAAAATAATTTAATTTTTATTTTGTTTGATTTATGATTTTTAATTGTAGTTTTTTATGATTAAAGATAATCATTTAAATCTTATGTATATTTTTTGTATTTATCTTCTACTTGTATAGTATATCAACAAAACGAATTTAAAAACTTATAAATTAAATAATAATTAAATATTACCTAATAAGGAAATATTCTTTTTTTTTCAAAATGACAAAGTACCCACTAGGGGTTTTGTTTTATTATATAAGAGATTCTAAGTTTTCTAGCATTCACTTTTATTGTGATGTTTTTTAGTTTCATACTCACTTACTCTCTTTGCTACCTTGTTTTTAGTGTTTTTGGATAACTTATAACAAGTTTCACTATATTAAGTATTAACTAAGCATATACTTGATTTTTTCATGACTTAAGGGCCTATATTTCGGTTGGAGCACAGAGCCTCCCAAATCCACAGGGCGGCCCTGGCTCTAGATACCACATGTTTGCGATTATATGTGTAGACATTGGCATCAAATATACATGATGAACACTTTGAACTATTGTGCCACAATGATTTTAGAATATGATAATAACCACATAGATAAGATAAACGAGTCCAACATACCGGAAGCCATAGCGTATGTTGACATGATGTAGAAAATACTTTAAGCACAACTAGTGACCCACTTGATTGGAGAGAGCTTGATGGATAGCTACAATGATTCTACTTGTGTGTATTGTATTGGGAGGAGACTAGTATATATATGGCTCTAAGGTTAGTATGTCCATCATTATCAAACTTTAATGGTCAAAGACATAGGGGCCATTTGATTTGATGATAGGAATCACAATTGGTATGAGTCTGATAGTATGATGGGCCCTCAACAATGATAGATTCATACCATGCTCCTTTGCCTCCTTTGATGTATAGCCAATATATGAATTTCACCATATCAATTACCATGAAACAATCAACATATATCATTCCCATATTCTTCCTTCATTCTCATAGGCTCAAACCAAACGCACCCTTAATTTATCATAAAGTGTATTACTATATCATATTATAGTAACATATGATTTAAATATATGTATCATATAATACATTAATGGGTAGTATGGTAATGAACATCATGACATATTCTTACATCAAAGTTTTAAAACACTTCTAAAATCATTTTCACTTTGTACATTGTATATACAGCTAGCACAGCTATGTTGAAGGGCCTTTGCAGAAGTTTTGGTGTATCAAGGCGGCCATATGAGACTGACAAAAGTGATTCTCATAACTCCATTTTTAAGGGATCCAATGAACCACATTTTGCAACAAATATAACTCATAGTCCTGCCACCTTTAGCAAACATGGTAAGCATAGTTCCACATCTATTTGCCACCAGCAAGTACAAACAAATCTGCCTGATGAACTTGCGCAGCCCGAAACAATTTTAACTATCAAAGCAACATACAAAAAGGATATGGTAAGGTTTTCATTCAAACTTTCAGATGGATTTATAAAGTTGGAAGAGCAGATTGCTACAAGGTTTCAACTGAAGCTAGGTAGCTTTAGCCTCAAATATAAAGATGAAGATGGCGATATGATATTGATAGCATGTGACAGTAGCTTGAGTGTATCTGTTGGCGATTTTAAACTACCAGACGGCCGTCAAACTGCCATAAGACTCGTGGTCTGCCTGCCTGTTAATTAATCCGATCGCCTAAATCAAGACATCAAATTTGGTGTAATATCAAGTAAACTTCTATTAATGCCATTAATAAAGAGTATCTACGTATTGATACAATTAAACACGGTTTATGTTGATGTAATTTTGTCGAGGTGTCATGTAATCAATGGATAAAACTATTAGTAAATGATGTCATATCATGTTTGTATTTAAAGTTTTACTCTAAATAAAGGAGTGTTTTTATACACTTATTGTGACCCACTGGCTACCTGCTTCTTGTGATTTGCAAATGACGGAGTTGATTAGTTCGACCTTTATAAAAAGTTTTTAAATTAACCCAACCAAGTTTATATAGTGTCCTTTCCTTCTAAGGTTCTCGTTTTCACTTTGTACATTGTATATATGAAGTTAAATAAAGTAAGCTGAAGCGCATTTGCACAAGTCTTGGTATTAAGGGGTTAGGGGTGGCCATATACTAATAATTAATAAGAGTGATTCCCACTCCTCGAATCGAGTAGTGAGAATCACTCTTATTAATTAGGATCGTAATGATAAATCGAGTATTTTTACTTAGAGATGAAGGATTTATATGGCTTTAGAGTGTTGACTATTGGGTTTTAATAAGTGGGTGAGGGGCAATTTGAATTTTGGGTGGGGGCACTTTCGAAAGAAAGTAAAAAAAAATAGTAATAAAATAACTTTTTCGGCTAGTCATGGGGGCACCAGCCCCCCATACTTACTACATACATCCGTCCCTGAAGATGGTAATAACTACTAGTAAATATCAAGTTTTGGAAAGATGACACTGAGCACACCATTCTCAAACGCAGTATTGAAAACCACAACATTTGCATTTTTGGGCAAAACAGTCATATAACCATACTCCCGAGTGGGATCCATCCTTGCGGATCGGATCATCCCTATAATATACAAAGAAAAACTCCATATATTTGAGATCTTTCTCTTTGAATAATATCTCAATTCCAGCGACGGTTTCATTAGATATCTTACAACTCGAATTGCTCTTTTTTCCGATCCAGTCACTCCACCACCGCGAACCCCAGTTAGATTCAGGCATGCTACACTTTTTAGTTATTGGGAGAACCCAAGTACTCTCTTTCGGATTCAGGAAAGAACTCTCATAGATCTTTTTTCCTTTTGGAACATGAGCATTCTCCTCTTTTTTCAAAGTAACTATTATTTCAATTCTTCGACCCATTGCTCCAGGGTAAACCTTCAATACATTAGTTTCCTTTGCTTCCACATTGTGCACATGCACCTCATATATCCATAACATTTTCTTTTTTCCATTGGTTTGGAGTCCCAGCTGTTCTAGTGTCGTCTGCGTGCACGGCTGCGGCAATACCAACCAGAGGTTGACGGCATGACGTGTTATGGTGTTTGTTTGTTTGTTAAGCTGCTGAACAAATAAATTGTGTTGTAGTGATGAAATGAAACATATATTGCTTCCACTTTCCCGACAAGGTTAGTTCCAGATAGAAATGTGGCCTAGGAGTAACAAAGTTTAATCAATGTTTCAATTAAGTCACTCGAACTTTAAATTAACCACAAAACTCATCCAAGTTTCAACACTATTCCAATATTGTGTAATTGTTCAAAAAACTATCTTTAAGATATTCTTATGTGCATTATTTGGTTGTACCGTAACTATAAATAACCACCCCTTGAATTTCACTAACCCCACCCAACTTAATTACAACCAACTTATGTACAGGTGTGTAACAACCCACAAAATCTCATCACTATCATTCCCATTACAAATACCTATAGTAGGTATTTCACAAGTAAATTTTTGCTTTTTATGTGATTCATTACTTGCATGACTCTCTAGACTTGCCCACGTATCCACACAAGCCAAATAACTCAACACTCACACCCTATAAACCCTTGGTATGTCAAGCATAAGATCACAACAACACCACAATAAGTAATTTACCAATCTAATACACTAAACTTACCACAAAACCATAACAAACCCTAAATAAACCCTAATTAGGTCTATATGCTTACTAAACTCTATATGCTTGACTAAACTAGTTTAAAAGTGTCCAAGGCTTAAGTATGAGTTACCTTAGGAATATTAGGATACCTTAGGACCCTTAGGCACTAGTAAAACCCATTAGAGCTTAGGTATAAGTCCCTTAAGCATAAAACCATAACTAGGTTATAACTTCCCGAAAACTAGGTCAAACTTTCCCAAATCTTTCCCATAAGTTACCACCACTTAGTATAAGCCCCTTAGGACTTAGGATTAGTCATTAGACACTCTTAGGAACCTAACTTAGGCACTAAACCCTAGGAAAAACCTTAAACTCACTCTAGGTAAAACTAGGTTAGAACTAGACCTAAACCTTAGAACTAAGTACCTTAAGCACCTCAAACACCTCAAGCACCTAGCCTAGCACCTTAGTCATGCCTAGCACACACCCTAGCACCTCCCTAGCTAGCGCACAAGTAGGTGCATCACCTACTTGTCACCTTCTTCCCCATTCGGTTTCATTTCCACCACAAAACCCTAAACCGACCCCTATAACCGCCTATAGCCACCCTTAGTCACCACATAGCCTTGTTTAGTAACCATGTAGCTGTGGTGAGTCATTCCCCCCCCCCCCCCCCTTTACACTTANTCTATTCACCCCATTTCACTTCTTTTCACCTCACACCTTCTGGTCCTAAGGGTAGTAGTAGTGTCCTAGTAACCTTAGAAGTCGAGTGCTATAGGTCTAAGACCTTGTCGAGTTCCATTTTAGGCCGAGAAACCCTAAAACCCTAGTTAGCCCCTTGTTAACCCTTCCCTAGCCAAGTAAGCCTTCATTTCTTGTTCTATTAGCTTTATTTTAGTATTAGGATAGTATTAGTATGCCTTAGATCCCATAGGAACCCTTGCCTAAGCCTTGGTCATAATCATTTGCTAGTTTACTTTTTAAAACCCTAAATATAGAATAAACCCTAATTACATGCTATAAGTCCTTTACATAAGCCCTAAGCTACTTTAGATAACTTAGATAAGCTAATATTAGTTAAACATAAGCTAGGAAACCTTATTGTTTCATAAAAATATAGTTTGCATGGAATTAGGACTAGTTTTGCAAAGTTTTCCATGCATAGGGGTATATATGGTAACTTTATGAAAATATTAAGTCTAGGGACTATTTTTGATATTCCTTAGAAGTTATAAGTATAAGGACCCTTTTTGCAAAGTTATAAACCTTAGGATAAAAAGTTAAATAATTATAAACTTAAAAGGACTAGTTTTGCAAAACTTATAAAGTTAAGGGTATAAAAAGTAAATATATAAAACTTATAAGTTCAAGGATCATTTCTGTCATTTTCCTAATATATATAAGTATAGGGACTAATAGTGTTAAGTCTAGATAGTTATAAACCTAAGTAATATAAGTATTATAAAATCTAGGGTAGATTTTGTAAATATATTAAACTTAAAGGGTATAAAATAAACTATTTCATATATATAGCAAACCTATTTTAAAGTTAGAAGCATAACACAATATTAGGGAGCTTCATGTGAGGAGTACTATGTGGATATTTCAATCTGACGAGTTTGTTGGGTTTACGATTTAAAGTGCCCTGACTCCTTAAACGATTATTGCATATACTTCTAAATTATGATGGCTCAAACGGTGTTATGTTATAACTAAACCCCAATAACAACATAACTCAATATTAAGGAGCTTCATGTGAGGAGTATTAACTTTTGAATTATGATGGCCTGAACGGTATTATGTTGACAACATAATACAATAGTAGGGAGCTTCATGTGAGGAGTCTTATACTTCTGAATTATGATGGCCTGAACGGTGTTGTGTTATATCTAAAACTCTAAGAAACCTAAGAATAAATACTTAAGAAACATAAACTAAACAACTAAAGCTTGACATACATCCATAACTACAACAACATCAGGATACGTGAGTAAGGCAGTTTAGTTTCCGAGTCACTCTTTGCCCTAGTAAGAATTCCCTAAGCCCAGGTGAATTTTCATAGCCTCACACTTTTTAAAACGCTTTCTAAATGCTTTAAAAACCCTATGAGGGGGTTACGTGCTACTTGCTTTACTTAAAACCGAATACAAGTCTTTTTCTTTGGTTGTTGCACGAGTAAACTATCTGCCATCACTACATAACTAAAATTCATGAATCTAATCGTCTGGGATATTTTACCCACGCAAACGCGAATATAGTTGATAGATCTATTGGAGTTTGACAACTCCAGTTGGTATTAACATCTTTCTGGATGGTACCAATAAGTACTATATTTGAACACACTAAAGGATTAACTTTGGCAAGTTATCCTTCCCATCCCCTCATGGTTGGGTCTGCAGCCCCCATGACCCGGATTGTTAACGTGTGGTTTATGAGCTTAGTGCAACATACCCCACTCTTGATAATTGTGCATGCATCACAATTATCATACACACACACAACATTTTTCTAGATGGGTGTAACAACGGAGCCCAGGGAACTTGTATTCACTAACACTTAAACCTATGATTCTCACTCAACACTTAGTGTTGACTTTTTAAGCATGTATCCTAGATATATCATTATTATGGAGACATGGCAGAAGGATGCACTGAACTCGGAGGACTTTCAATCTTGTTATCATTCACACATTATTTCACACTTAGATTCACGGGACCTCATCTTAATAAAACTCTGATATTTTAATGAATGATAACTTATTTATAAAAATGTCTCTTTTCGAGTCGTTTTCTATTACTGTAACTGTGATCCCATGAAGTAATACCCCAACCCTAAATTCACTGCGAAACATGAAAATGAGGGTGTTACAGATTGGTATCAGAGCCTCAGTTGTAGAGAACAAGGTCAAAACCTAAACTACAACTACTTTTTCTAAACCTGAGAAAGTCCTCAGTGCCCCTGCCATCCTCCATAATCATACATGCTAATGTTAGTATAGTAATTGCCTGCTTAACTACTAAATGATTTACAGTATTTTTACTATTATATAGTTATGTCTACTCCCCGCTACTCTACCCCCGTCTCATCTAGTCTACATCCGGAGAATGATCTTTCCTCTCCGAATGTACTAGATTATTTCCCTAAACCATACCTTCCTGATACCTTAGGAGACTTTAGGAATAGTTTAGATACACCTTCACCCTGGTTTTACCCCATTCGTAGATAACCCACACTTAAAACACTTGAGAGATTTCTATGCTAAGGCATCACCTATAACTCCCCTAAACCCTATTTTACATCCACCATTCCCCACATCTAGATTAGAACCCCATGGTTTCTTTCTCCCTTGAGAACCATGTATACCTAGAAACCCTATCCCTACGTATACCCCTAGATATGACTTTAGGCAACCCTATACTTTAGCACCCAACCCATACTTAGTAAACCCTCCCATTTCATCTTGGAAAGATGAATTGGAGAAAACCCCACTAGGAAAACCTTAGAAAACCAGGAAAATCAATTAGAGAAAATTTTAAATAACTTAGATGAAATTTTCCTTGACCTTCTTGAGAAGATAGAAAAAGGTCATGATAATAACCTAGGTAATCAACCTGACTATAGTAGTTTAAGAAATACCCTACAAGAAACCCGTTTTAAGGTAGTTAAAATACAGAAAAACCAAATGAGACACCACCATAAAATAGCCTTTTCCCGTTTTAAGATATGCACTTTAGAAAAGATGATTGACGATGATGAGGAAAATCATCAATCAAACCTAGAAAACACAAACTCTTGGAATAAGAAAAACCTTAAAAACCCCTAAGTAATATGCCTTATATAACCTTAAGAGTTATGCCTTAAAATAATTAGTGCCTATAGGATATGTAAGATAGGAAATCAATAAAATAAGTTAGGTTTTAAAAACTACCTGGTGCCCCTCAATTAGGATAATTTAGATAAACTAGATTTAGGAATGTCTCTCCCCACTTTAGGTCATCCCTAACCCTATAGTAACCCCTAGGAGTATAGACCAACCCCTTAAGATATGACAAGTTGGGTACTTGTTATAACCTACCCCGAACCCTTACCCCTAGGAACTTAGGATAACCACCCCGATGCCTTAGATTCATAGATTCTCAAAACTGTTTTAAGCTCCCCTTATACTTCTTCCCTTCCTAAAACCTAATCCCTTCAAGCACTTCCCCTATCAATGGTGAGAATTCTTATTCTACACCATAGATATCTGAATTCTTTCTCCTCCGATCTCTAAACCCTCACTACTTCATTAGCTTCCTTAAGCTATCCTTCCCCTAGTTAGAGAATCTACCCCTAACTATCCCATATGCAAATATATGGTAATCATATATGAGCATATTCCTATCCTTTCTCTCTTTACTTCCTTAGATTACTATGATTCCCGAGTTAGTTTTCCCCTCCCCTCTTAGTAAAACCCATACATACTCTTTAGGATTCCCATGCTTTAGGTTAGAAATGACTTTAGGATATCCCTAGAAAACATACGCTTAAGTATAGAATACCTTAGACACTAAGATAGGTTAGAAACCCTTGAGGAAATAGAAAAATAAGATTAGGAATCTTTGAGGTTTTATAGATTAGAAACCAAATCCCTACCCCGATAGATAAAAAAAAAATTAGGAATATATCCCTATAAAATAGGATTTAGCCTAGCATAAGAATTCATTAAGAACATTAGGACTAGAACATAGGTTAGATATACGGAATTTTAGGATTAAATAGTAAACCTCCACCATAAACCATTAGACCCCTAGTTTAGGATAGACACATTAGCAAGCTTCTACCATAAAAGCACATTAGCAAACTTCTACCATATAGGAATAAACTGTTTTTGAGGATATAATTTACCTAGACCTACTAACCGACCCTTATTAAGATTTAGAAACCCCTAGGAATATTACACCATTAGAACATCCAAGACCTACCCTAAGAATTTATAACCTAGATTTAGAACTTGAGGTTATTAGCTATAACTAAAGATAAGATATTTGAGGATATTAGATTACATCTTAGGATTTGATATTTCTTAGGATACACATTAGGAATTACGCTTAGAAGATAACATGGATACTACCCTAACTGGTTTCAAGTACCTAGGAATAGTAATACTTATAATAATAGTGATACTCGTAGTAATAGACAACTTAAAACAAAAGAGAAAACCCGAAACCTTACCTAGGAATAGTGACA
>LBNU01008729.1:14869-26521 GCA_014162995.1 Artemisia annua
CTTTGGCAAGTTATCCTTCCCATCCCCTCATGGTTGGGTCTGCAGCCCCCATGACCCGGATTGTTAACGTGTGGTTTATGAGCTTAGTGCAACATACCCCACTCTTGATAATTGTGCATGCATCACAATTATCATACACACACACAACATTTTTCTAGATGGGTGTAACAACGGAGCCCAGGGAACTTGTATTCACTAACACTTAAACCTATGATTCTCACTCAACACTTAGTGTTGACTTTTTAAGCATGTATCCTAGATATATCATTATTATGGAGACATGGCAGAAGGATGCACTGAACTCGGAGGACTTTCAATCTTGTTATCATTCACACATTATTTCACACTTAGATTCACGGGACCTCATCTTAATAAAACTCTGATAGTTTAATGAATGATAACTTATTTATAAAAACGTCTCTTTTCGAGTCGTTTTCTATTACTGTAAATGTGATCCCATGAAGTAATACCCCAACCCTAAATCCGCTGCGAAACGTGAAAATGGGGGTGTTACAAGGTGAAAAGAGATATATGTCCTAAAATAAAAACTAAATTGAAAAGTGTTTCGTTTTAGTCAATCAAAGTAAAAATTACATAATAATAAAACACTACTGAAACTTTGAGCGACTAAAATAAAACACTTTTCAAACTTGATTATTATTTTATAATAATAAAAAAAAAGTTACAGTAAATTAATTAAAACAAAACTGAAAGTTAGTTACTATTTAATGATTTTCACATATTATTTTAGGGTAGGATAAGTTTGTATTTTGTTGGTTGGAATGATAATGGGCTTGTAAAGGCCCAAATCCAGTAAATATGAACATATTTATTTGAATCATATTTTTTTTCTTTTTTACAAAAACCTGAAATGACAAATATAAGGTTTATTGATGATGAACCGGACATGATAATTTTTAATCATCCGACTCAATAAAAAAGACCAAACAAATCCAACAAAAAATAGAAATATAAATATAATTGTAGATATAAGAAGGGAAAAAAAACATACGCAGTTTTATTTGAACGAATACATTGATGAAATCGTTATTTATACGATCCAATAAACATCAATATGAGCTTCATATTCACCGATCAGTGACGGATTAGATAAATGTATGATGGTGTTTCTTTTTCAAAAAATGTCTTAATGGCTCTTAATAAACCAAACCTCTTAACCGTCAGAGGTTTTGAGCATTCATAGTGTTTTTTTTTTCTTCGTACAGACACGGTCAGTGGTAATGCTACAAACCGAGCTGGTCCAGACATAGTAGGGGCATTTTAATGCTACAAACCGAGCTGGTCCGATGATCCGAAACCGAGAAAAACCGATAACCGAAGAAATCGAAAAAAACCGTTTATCACTGATCGGTTTCAGTTTTCATTTTCATGTAACCGCGGTTACCAGAACCGAACCGTGTACGATATAGATGTATGTCTTTAGATATTTATCGTAGTATGTATCTTTAGTATAAGAGTCTTTGGTTGTATGAAACTAATTTGAAACCTACATATAGTTAAATGCCATATCAACGTGCAATCTTTATTTGATTGCTTAATGTAGCGATGTCATGCCATTTAATGTGCTACTGTATAAGTGTTTGATGAACTAATGGATCTACTCATCTACCTTGATTTTTTTTGTTAGTGAACTTCATGCAAGTTTTTGCTTGACACTCCTTGGCAAAAGTCTTGTGTAGAGCTATCTTTTGCTTTTTTGTAAACAAAATGGCGGCAGTTTTGGAAAAAAAATGTTATCACAATCTTGTCTAATTTCATTTTACGTTTTGGATTATGGAACTTTCTAATTTCATTGACGGAATACAAACATGATAAGTAACACTTTATCATGTTGTATCAAAGGTTGACTCGTGTGAAAGAAAATATTTACGAGTTTCTTTGTAAGAGTTAGTGTTGTTCATTTTTGTTTAAACATGTTTATTATCGTTTACATCTTGATAAACTCATAATTTAACTCATTGCAAGTTTGTCCAACGTTTAGGTAGATTGCCCATAAGTAATTGCTTTTTATCCCTGTAAGTAGTTCAGTTATTTTTGTTTTTCCGATAAACCTATCTTCAAAAATGAGAATTTACTGATTTTCATTAAAACAACAAATACCAAAAATAGTTCCACCTATTAAGATACTATTAGGAAGTCGTCTTCATTTCCTCTTTGCAAGTCCTCTAGAAATCGAATTCCTTGAGATACTTGCATATGCTATTTTACAATGGTTAAATACACTACTTAAATGTTGAAACAAATGTTCTATTTTATTGATAGTTTTCCTTTTGTTGAAAAAAGCGTTCTCTTTTTGTTAAATGGTTAACGGTTTTTTAACGTTTTCGTTTTTTACGTTTTCATAGAGGTGGCAAATGGTTCGGGTTGGGTCGGTTTGGGTCATGGGTCAAATGGGTTATGGGTCAAATGGGTCATGGGTCAAATGAGTCATGTTTTAACAATGGGTCTAACGGGTCATGGGTCAGACGGTTTGGGTCGTGTCAACCCACTAAATTATAGTGTTTTCGTCCGTCTTTTTACGTTTCTGTCAGTTTTTTAACGTTTTCTCCTGGTTTTTTATATTTTCGTCCGTTTTTTCACGTTTTCGTCCGTTTTTTACGTTTTCGTTAGTTTTTATACGTTTTCGTCCGGTTTTTCACGTTTTTGTCCGTATTTTCACGTTGTCGTCCGTTTTTTACGTTTTCGTTCGATTTTTTACGTTTTCGTCAGATTTTTTATGTTTTCGTCTGTTTTTTCACGTTTTCATCTGCTTTTTCACGTTTTCGTCCGTTTTTTTACCTTTTCGTCAGATTTTTTTATGTTTTTGTCAGATTTTTTACGTTTTAGTCCGTTTTTTCACGTTTTCGTCCATTTTTTTAGATTTTCATTCGATTTTTTACGTTTTCGTCAGATTTTTAACGTTTTTGTCTGTTTTTTCACGTTTTCGTCTGTTTTTTTACGTTTTCGTCCATTTTTTTACTTCTTCGTCAGATTTTTTACGTTTTCATCATATTTTTTACGTTATCATCCATTTTTTAACGTTTTCGTCATTTTTTTAATGTTTTCGTCCTATTTTTTTCGTTTTCGTCCAATTTTTCACGTTTTCGTCCATTTTTTCATGTTTTCGTCCGATTTTTTACGTTTTTGTCAAATTTTTTACGTTTTCGTCCGATTTTTTTTACTTTTTCGTCAGATTTGTTACGTTTTTGTCATATTTTTTATGTTTATGTCTGATTTTTTATGTTTTCGTCTATTTTTTTACGTTGTCGTCTGTTTTTTATGTTCTCGTCAGTTTTTTTACGTTTTCGTTAGGTTTTTTACGTTTTTGTACCTTTTTTTTTACGTTTTCGTCTTTTTTTTTACGTTTCCGTCCCTGTTTGAAAACGTAAAGAACGGACGAAAACTTCAAAGAAAGGTAACAAAAACGTAAAAAGCTGACAAAACCATGAAAAAACGGACAAAAACGTGAAAAAACGGACAAATACGTGAAAAAACGGACAAAAACGTGAAAAACAGACGAAAACGTGAAAAACGGACGAAAACGTGAAAAATCAGACGAAAACTTAAAAAACCGGACAAAAACATAAAAAAAAAACGACAAAATGTAAAACGATTAGACCAAAACGTGAAAAAATGGACGAAAACGTGAAAAATCGGACGAAAACATAAAAAATCTGACGAAAACGTAAAAAACCAAACGAAAACGTAAAAAAACTGACGAAAACGTAAAAAAAACTGACGAAAACGTAAAAATCTGATGAAAACGTAAAAAAATGACAAAAACGTAAAAAACAGACGAAAATGTGAAAAAACAGATGAAAACGTGAAAAAACGGACGAAAACGTAAAAAATCTGACGAAAATGTAAAAAAGGGATGAAAACGTAAAAAATATGTCGAGAACGTAAAAAAACGGATGAAAACGTAAAAAACTGGACAAAAACGTAAAAAAAAGTGACGAATACGTAAACAAACGGAAGAAAACGTAACAAATCGGACGAAAACGTAAAAAATCAGGCGAAAACGTAAAGAAACTGACGAAAACGTAAAAAAACGGACGAAAACGTTAAAAACTGACGAAAACGTAAAAAACAAAGAAAAACGTAAAAAACGGATGAAAACGTAAAAAAACGTGACGAAAGCATAAAAAAACGGAAGAAAACGTAAAAAATCGGACGAGAACGTAAAAACGGACCAAAACTTATAAAAACATAAAATAAGACACCTAGTGGTGACTGAGTTATCATCCGAGCCTTAAATGAGCCATTCGGCCCATTTGTTGACCCATTCGACCCATTTGTTGATTCACATAAGTTTAATTGTTGACCCATTTGACCCATTTCTTTGACAAAGGGATAACCCAATGCAACCCATAAGTTGTTATTTTTGACCAGAGGTGGAGCTACGGAGGGGGCACGGTGGCCACGTGCCCTCCTAAAACTTTCCGGCGTAGTCTAATTTTTCAGTGATTTTAGTGTTTGTCGTCATTTTGCCCCCTTTACAAGTAAATGAAATAAAGTTAGTAAATCTGAATATTAAGGATTGAATCATAAGAAGAGAAAATAAGAAATCTTGCCGGAAAAAGAAATCACAGTTGACGGAAAGTGAAGAAAGGTTAAAATGAAGAGAAAGACGCTTTCTCTCTCTTTTCTTGTGTGGTTGGTCACGTGATACATTGAAATGGGAAAGCAATTGATTTTGTTTTTCTATTTTCTATTTTCTATTTTACTTTTTGTTATGATGTTAATTAGAAAAAAACAAAATCAATAAACTGTAAACATTTCGAATTATTAAACTTTACATACTTAATTCTTTTTATTTTTATTTTTTATAAAACGACACCACACTTGAAATCCAACCCCCCGAGTTAAATTATCCAAACGGGCAGGCCCCGAGACAAAAACCATTAGGAGAGACCCATGAAGGGAAACCCCTAGAACTCATGGCTTCGCACGAAGGGAACCCGGATAAAAACCCTCCCTAAGCTACAAAAGGAACTCAAGTGGCCAACTGATCTAAGTCAGTTTATTAATAATAAGTCTTTTTGTAAAAATAAAATAAAATAAAAAACAATAAAAAAAAAATAATCACAACTTTTTCACACTATCATGTCATCATCTACGCCTCAATATAAGATTCTCGGTTTGATTTGGCTTAATTTGACGTATTGTTATCGCGGCAAAATAAATAGAAAATAGCGACACTCGTGCACAAGTCTTTTTCCTGCCATAAGAAGAAAAAAAAATTGCCCCCTCTAGAAAAATATTCTGGCTCCGCCCCTGTTTTTGACCCATAGCAAACCATTTTTCTTTAAATGGGTTGTGATTGCCACCTAAATACACTACTTAGATGTTGAAACAAGTGTTCTCTTTTATTGATAGGCTTTCCTTTTGTTGAAAAAAGTGCTCTCTTTTTGTTGACAGGTATTGTTTTTAAGATTTGTTTATGTGTTGACAATGATTGAATATATGTTACAATTCTTGTTCGGTGTTGTATTTGTGTTTACTAATTCTAGCTAAGAAACTTCCTGGAAGCTGTCCTTAACTCTCAAAAAGTACCTCATCCTTATTCGCTTACCAACTTTTTCACACATATAAAACCCCAAAAATAACATTCACAACGACCACAATCTCCTCTCACATCTCCAACAAACAACAGGTCCATTAAATTCATTTTTTTTTTACCGTATTTTACTTTATTTACAGTTATCAATATCTCAGATTCTGTTATTCTGTAGTTAGATATTGTAGCGCTATTTACAGTGATGAGTAACGGTATTATCCATTTGAAAGCTAGCAAATCACTTGCGCTTACAAAACACCCTCCTTACTTTGAGGTACATTTCATTACGTACGTACAACTTTTGTTAAAATGCATGCTGTCATATATTTTTATCTTTAATTTGTGGTTTTGATTGTGTTTAGATGGTTAGTAACGTGATAGTGACCTTAAAGGAACGTAACGGGTCGAGTCTGTATGCGATTGGGAAGTTTATTCAAGACAAGCATAAGGACCATCTGCCTCTCAACTTTAAGAAAATGTTGTTGATTCAGTTGAAGAAGCTAGTTGCTAGTCACAAGCTAGTTAAGGTCAAAGCTTCCTACAAGCTTCCTTCTACTGCTAAGCTGAAGCCGAAAGCAGCCGCCAAGCCTAATCCAGCTGCTAAAAAAGCTCCAGCTAAGAAGAAACTGGCTGCTAAGGCTAAGCCGGCTTCAAAAGCTAAACCAGACGCAAAGACGGTTACGAAGAAAGCTCCGGCAAAGAAGAAACTAGCTAAGGCCAAAGCACGTTCAGCTAAGGCGGCTGCTAAACCTAACCTGACTCCAAAGTCATTTGAGGAAGCTGCGGATATTCTTGGTGGTAAGTACAACCTCTTCACCTATGTTATAAATGGGTCAATTTGGGTTATGCTAAATTTTAAACTTGCTAGCTAGACTTAAGTGAAATGGAAACGGATTACATAAATAATCTTATGAACTTAGTAGATTCAAATAGTAACACTTTTTCTGAGAAACACTTGTAAGAAAAACTAAACAAGAGTAGTTACACTATTTTTTTTACCGGGTGCATACAAGAAAAGTATAGGTTGTTTATAAAAATTAACACTACGATGCAAAATGCCATGGGTGTCCCATGGACCCCGTGACCCACTCTGGGTCCGTGCCTGCTTGTTGTGATTTGTGAATGACGGAGTTGATTAGTTGACCTTTATAAAAAGTTTCTAAATTAGCCCAATCAAGTTTATATATAGTGTCCTTTCCAATTGAGTCTCCATAAATATTATAGATAGGTCCGATTTGTTATTAGATAAGAAGTGCAATAATATAACAATTTACCCCAACGGGTCTACGCGGGGAAAAAACACTTTTTCCACTTTTTTCATACCCGTGACCCGACCCACGTATTTTGCCACCTCTAGTTGTGAATGACGGAGTTGATTAGTTTGACCTTTATTAAAAGTTTTTAAATTAACCCAACCAAGTTTAGATATAGTGTCCTTTCCTTCTAAGATTCTCATTTTCACTTTTTACATTGTATATATGAAGTTAGCAGAAGTAAGTTGAAGCGCATTTGCACAAGTCTTGGTATTAAGGGGTGGCCATATACTCCTAATAAGAGTGATTCCCACTCCTCGAATTTTCGGCGGTCTAATGAACATAATCTTGCGACCCATACAGAACATGCTATGTATAGTTCCACACGTGTAGAAACAATTCTGATTGATGAACTTGGACAGCCCAAAACAACCCTAAAAAACTCGGTGAAACCTTTGACTATCAAGGCAACATACAAAAACGATACTGTGAGGTTTCCATTCATACTTTCAGATGGATTAACAAAGTTGAAAGAGCAGATTGCAACAAGATTTTGGCTCAAGCTAGGAAGCTTTAAGCTCAAATATGAAGACAAAGATGGTGATTTGATATTAATTGCATGTGACAGTGATTTAGATTTATCAGCAAATGATTTTAGACGACCAGACGGTCACACTGTCATAAGACTCGTGGTTTGCCTGCTTGTCAGTTAATCAGATTTCCTAGACTATCTTCAATTAAATCAATAAATTTGGTGCAATATGTCTGGTACACTTACCAACGACATTTTACACTAAATATGGTGCAACATCAAACCTTTTGCACCAAAACTCAAAAGCCTTAAATTAACAATTATTAATACTATTAAGAAAAGGTTTTTGGTGATGTAAGTTTGCTAAAGTGTTGTTGTAATCAATGGATGAAAGTATTAGTAAATGAAGTTTGTTGCTAGTGATAAGTTAGTTATGGTCAAAGCTTCTTATAAGTTGTCGTCTGGTAAATTGCTATGTGTGAAAGCGGGTGAACCTTTTATGTAACAGGTGTTTAGTCTTTTTGAAGTGATTCCCGTTGTTATATTGAATATCGGCATAATGTTTAACCAATAGATTCCTGAATGCAAGTTTTCCTTTACCAACCCTTTCATTGTTTTTAAAGATCTTTGCAAGTGGTAACCATTATCTCGCTTCCTTATGTGGTTGATGGTTAAAAAAAAAAAAAAAAAAAAAAAAAAAAAAAAAAAAAAAAAAAAAAAAAAAAAAAAAAAAAAAAAAAAAAAAAAAAAAAAAAAACTGAAAAAAGATGCTAGTGTGCATTTTGTTAAAACAACATTTAAGGCATGTAATATATAGCAAATGATGGTGCAAATTAGCTTCTTTCTTAAGGCTTCTGGTTGTGTTATTTTCTTTCGATTGAGATTTCAAGAGTATTGGTGTGATAATTTAGTTAATGGTAAATGGGATTGTGAGAAATTTAAATATCCACACTACATTTTTTATGAAATGTCAGCTCCTGCTGTTAATATCTTATCAAGCTTAGGTTAGTTAATTCTGCAGTCACTACCTTAACAATGTAATAACTAATGTTTTTTTTGTTGTTGTTGCAGGCTGCTAATTATGAGGATTATTCTTGCACATGAAGCCAAACAACATACTTGGGACTTTTCAATGGGCTCCTTTTTGGTCATCTACAATCGGTTGGTCTTAGTTTCCCCATATACATAAGCGAGGTTGCTGTCAGTGAGGAGGATTATTCTCGATTGTAACATTGTGTTAATTTTCTGACATGATTTCTGAAAATATAATAGACAGTTAATTATGCAGGACATTGAAGGAAGATTGACTGATATTACACCTTGGGATAATTCCAAAAATGACCAAGTTGCCCAATCGATGGGGATTTTTGACCTTGGATTTGAAAATTCTTATTTTGACCAGTTGCCCCGGTTGCCCAAAACGTGTCGCCCCCCATGGAACGCCAAGTTGCCCAAAATTTGGCGGCGTTGCCCAAAAAATCGCCACTTGGCGTCCCCCCGTTAAGTGTTGCGTTGGGCAACTGGTCAAAATAAGAATTTTCAAATCCAAGGTCAAAAATCCCCATCGATTGAGCAACTTGGTCATTTTTGGAATTATCCCTTTTATTAATGTGTTCTAAGGGACTCAAAATTATACATTTATGCTTTGTAATGTTTATTATTCCTGAAGAGTTTTATGTGTGGACATAAGCTCAGGTAAGGCATTAATGGAACTAAAAAAGTGTGAAACTCTTTTATTATAAACTTTAGAACCTCACAAGTTCATTATTATAAGCTTTAAAAGTGTGAATAAGAAACTTGGTATAAGTTTTACAGTGTTTATTATTACTTGATCAGGCATTGTGAACAAATATGACCATGCTTCATAAGTAAAGCACGCTAACATCGCTACTCACGCTAAACATGTTTACAAAATTCCTTGATTTTAATTTGTATTTTTATGTAATTATAGGATGGATCGGTAGAGTTATGTGTCATATCACTAATCTCGTACAAATATCTTTTGGTAGCATACACCAATTAGTTTTTGATGGGCCTAACGCCGAGGGCTGAGCTGATTTACTAGGCCTAAGACTAACCTCCAAAGATGTAAGATCGCCATTTTATTATGATATAATGCTCCAGTTGCAAACAGGCTTTGCTTTATCATTTGCTGCACAGGATTACTACAACTTTTGAATGTGAATTATTGTTACAGGAACATCCAAGGCTCATTGCTCTTCAAAGTCGTGGTATTGATTCCCCTTTATCTTAAAGGAATGTGAAGTACGAGGCCATTTTTAAATGATCTTGAACCGCTTATCGCTGTCGTCTACTTATTGTTTAATCAAGTTGCAGATCTAGACTGCTTCTAAAAAGGCTTTTGTATAATCGCATTCGACATGTTTTTGTGCATAGTGCACATTAGTTACTTTCTAGATCTTAGATGGTTGAACGATTGGGTGACTGCACAATGGGCATTTGTTAATTGCGATAATTTTCTAGATGTATCTCTGCACTTTTTGCTCTTTTTTGCTCTGTTGTGTATCGTTCTATTTTTTTTTCCTGTTAATAAAACATACTTTTAAAAATGTTCAATGTTGTGTACCAAGTGGAACGGTATTTGGATGATTCAGCAATGCTTATTGTCACATGTGTAGACTTTTGGTGCTTGCATTGCTGCTGTGGTGCATTGCCTTTTTGTTTTGGCTAAAGAGACCCCATTTCTGAAATGAAAGCCTCAAAATGATTGGATATTTTGCGGATAGATTAGTTAACAGTGTCTCTTATCGTCAAGTGTTGTCTTTGAATTCCTGTGCAGCTGTGCTTTTGATTCTTGTTAATGATCATATCGTTCTGGAGAAGATTAACTGCACTTTGTATGCAGTGACAAAGATGTCTACATACTAACTACTAAGAGTGTCTACAGTTGGGTTGGGGGTAGGTATTTTGTTGTTGTTGTTGCCTTTTAATCAAATAAGTTTGAGTAGCTGAGTTTTGGAAAGTACTACACACAGTTCCTTAATTAGGGTGTGTTATATTTGGGTTGTTATATGTTCTATTCGAATGGCTTGTGTTGATGGCTCGTTGTTTGTTCCCTCAAGCCTGTACCAAAAGGGAGATTGCACTTGGTTCATAAGTGGGTTCAAAATAGAGAAGTAAATATGGGTTGGTTTAATCTGTATAGATGTTGCTACAGGCACAAATGGGTTGGGTTAAGTTGACATTAAATAGGTTTTGCTCTTTTTTAATTTCTCATTATAAATGATGTGTTATATATAGTTAAAAAAATACACTT
This sequence comes from Artemisia annua, assembly GCA_014162995.1. Classification (NCBI taxonomy): domain Eukaryota; kingdom Viridiplantae; phylum Streptophyta; class Magnoliopsida; order Asterales; family Asteraceae; genus Artemisia; species Artemisia annua. The sequence continues at coordinate 25,492 of LBNU01008729.1, forward strand.
GGTTGATATTTTTGAATTGAATCATTGAACCTGATGATCGATAGCGTGGAGATCCTTCACGTCGATATTCAAGTCTTTGCTTTAGCACGGTAGACGCCTTGAGCTTGCACTTTCCACAAGTGTACAACGCCATATTTACATATATAAATGATTAAAAAAAGTTGAGAACATTATTCTTTCGGAGGCTGGCAAAGCACTTTAAATAAACCAGGTTGTCACCATTCTTGAGCATTAATTTTGAATCCTTTTTGTCGGAAAAAGTTGCTAGATTAGTACGAGGAGTTGAGCTATGCCTTAAAAATGTTCACTCTAACAAAGGATAACCATATGTATTTAGGGGCTGTTTGGCTAGGCTTATTAAACGTAAGCCCATTTGGGCTTATTTTTTATAAGCTCCAATTTTGTGGCTTATTTTGAGACTTGTCAGCTTATATAAGTTTATTATGATATGATAAACTTATAAAAAGCCGACAAGCCTCAAAATAAGCTGTAAAATTGGGGCTTATAAAAAATAAGCCGAAATTTTGGCTTATTTTGAATTGCCAAAATTATGGGTGGTATTGAGAGTAAAGTGTCCAAACACATTCAATGTCTCTAGTACATTTTTGTTCAAATTGCGTTGGAATCATCCTAAAGGGCTACCCATAAAAAAATTTGGTCAAGCTTGAAATGTTTGAGACTATAGCAATGACGACTGAGCATATATCATAATAAAAATGACAAGACTAAATAGGGATGTATAGATCTGAGATCCTATCTCATATTGTAACCAAAAAAACCCCAAATTACTAAAATTTAAAAATGAAGACAAACACTAATTAAGAAGGAAAGTAATTAAGGGGGTGCTTGGTTGGGGGTAAGGGGGGGTGGGGAATGGGAAAGGAAATGATTAAACATGTCTGGTTATGACTAGGGAATGCAATCATTGTTTAGTATTGGGTAATGGGGCATTACCCAGTAAATTGGGAGGTATGGTAATGATTACCCACCAGCAGCAGCCGCCACCAACACCACTAACCACCACCACCAG
>LBNU01008729.1:26777-63773 GCA_014162995.1 Artemisia annua
CCACCACCAACACTACCACCACCACCACCACCAGCCACCACCACCACTAGCCGCCGCCACCACCAGCCGCCGCCACCACCACCACCTTGGAGGTTAATGTGTTTTTCTTAAACCAAGCACCATCAAAGATAATGATAATCTCCGTTTCATTCCTTTGCATTCCCTTTGCCTTTCCCTTTCCCATTCCCCATTTTAAACCAAGCGCACCCTAAGATTAGATAAACTAATTTCAATAAACCATAAAGTTACGGATACCAAATTAAAAACATACGAAAAGGATAGTAATTAAGCCAACATTCTTGAAACCTAACTATTTATAGGATTACACAGCTTAACTAAAAAGCTAGCATAAATAACAACAACAACAACATAATAGCTAATAAGATGATAATAACTACTAGTAAATATCAACTTTTGGAAAGATGACACTGAGCACACCCTTCTCAAACGCCGTATCGTACACCACCGCATTCGCATTTTGGGGCAAATCAGTCATATAACCATACTCCTGAGTGGGCTCCATTACATCAGCATTCTCATCTTTTTTCAAAATAACTGATATTTGAATTCTTCGACCAAATCTACCAGGGGAAACCTTTACTACATCAGTTTCCTTTGCTTCCACCTTGTACACGTGCGCCTCACGTGTCTCTGTCCATCCATAACATTTTCTTTCTTCCATTGGTTTGGAATCCCAGCGTGCACGGCTGTGCCTGTGGCAGTACATGACGTGTTATGGTGGTTGTTTGTTTGTTAAGCTGCTGAACAAATCAACAAATAGTAAATTGTAGTGTAATGATGAAATGAAACATAGCTTCCACTTTTCAGACAAGGTTCTAGATATATTATGTTAGGGTATGTTATTGATTGTGTTATGGGCTTGTAAACTATTTTAAACCCACTAGGCCCAGATCCAGTAAATATGAGCATATTTCTTATACAATCTCAACAAAAACAACAACATACCCAATCTCGTCGGGCAGGATATAGGAGAGGTAGAATGTAAACAGATTCTATCCTTACCTCTCAGGATAAACCCAAAAGTAAGGAGACCACTTCAAAGATACAAATTATCCGGCTCAAGCAAGAATAAAAAAGACATCATAAAATAGTTTAGTGTAACTGGTTACTCCTTACCTGAGGACCAAATTGGTTCTTCGCTAAAGTTTATATATCGTCCAAGGTAATAGATATGTTATGGTACTATCATTAGAATTCAAGTTTTGGGGCTATTGTATTTGAGTTTGAAGAGCTTGTGAAATGTAGAGTTGAAATGATCCTAAGAGCACTAGGTGCAATCTCGCCACCCTTCGCCACCTCCAACGTGGCACCTCGCCACTGCCTCGCCACCACATCCTGCACCCTCGTTTTTTCTCGCCACCGAGCACCTCCTCGCCTGCACGGCGAGCTCTTCTTCTGACAATATGGACCCCAAATGAATGAAATGAAATGTATAAGTTGTAATGAAATGAATAAAAAAAATAAAGTTGTAAGTGGTGGATCCCAAATGAGTAAGTTGAGGTTAGTTGTTAGTGAGAGGGTTAGTTGTGGAGTTTTGTTAAAGTGATGTGTCACCTTGTGGGCCCCAAATAAGGAGGTAAACCTCCTCACTGCACTTAGGGTGTATTCCTTTTTTTTGTTTGGATTAAGAGACTTATAAATGGTAGTGGGTCCCCCTTCTATTACAATCACTTAATGGGGAAGAGTGGTATTTTTACACTCCCTTACCCTTAGAGCTTGTAACATTCTATAACCCTATTTGTTGGAAACAAACGAATTTAGGGTGTGTTTGGTTCATGCTTTTGGAGGGAATGGAATGAAAGAAAGATTAAAACCTATGTTTGGTTTCTAGGCGGGACCCACAATTTGAGAATGAGGGAATGAAAGAATGATAGATTTCATTTCTACCTTAGTTGGGTGGTTTCACTTGAAACCTGCGGGCCCCATTTTTTTTCATTTCTCACATCTTTCAAACTTTCCCAAATCCGAATCCAATTTCAATCCCACTTACGAACCAAACGCACCCTTAGACACCGCACATGCGATTCATCTAACATACACTGACAAATGCTAACATATTAAATCATAACTTGCCAAATTAAGTAATATCTCAAAGTCAAAAAACTACCAAATATCATAACTTGCCAAATTAAGTAATATCTCAAAGTCAAAAAAACTACCAAATAGGATCTTTACAATAGATACAAAACCAACAAAAACACATCCTGAAAACTCAACATTATAAAAAATATTTTATGTAAAAACACATCTTAAAAACTCAACATTATAAAAAATATTTTATGTATAAAGAGTACTTCATGAATTATTATCTGAGCATTTTCAATGAATTTAATTTATTTCGGTGAAAAAAAGTATTTGTAAAAGTTTTAATTATTAATATATCTAAACTACTTATGAAGCATTTAACAACTTCTCTCCTATTAATTTTTTAAGACTTTCTAAAATAGATTTTTAAGTAAATACAAGTAAAAAACATCATTTACAAGNAAAAAAAAAAAAAAAAAAACTATTCAACACATACAATTAATTCACAATCTAATTCACCCATTCACCAAAATATACAACTATTTAACCACAATGTACAATCTAATTAAGTTTCTAAAACAATTACTACGTACTACACACTTTAGCATATGAATTTGCAGGCTAATCAATAAATGTATGCTATTCAATTGTTGCACTTTATAAAATATCTTTAAGCATTTGATATTACTAATTATTTGCCTGTGACGGACATGCGGACACGCTACTAGATATTTGGTATCGTTAACATTTATTTTAGGGTATATGTCGGCGCGACGCGCGGGTACCTACTAGTCTAAATGATACGAGGAGAGTATTTGTTTAAGTTATTCCTCAAAAGCTTGAGAAACTTTTAAGGGTATGTTTGGCAAAAATAGATGTTGCTGGTGCTGATGCTGGTGCTGTTGCTGGTACTGATGCTGGTGCTGGTGCTGATGCTGAAAAAGATTAAAATTGTAGCTGTTTTTTTTGCAGTAGTGCTGGTGCTGTTGCTGAAAAAGATTAAAATCAGTTAATTTATGAAAAATAATCTCCATAATCTTTTAAAAGCTGGTTCTGATAACTTATTTTTTGGGAACTTATTTTTCTAAAATAATTCATAATCTTAGTTTGCCAAACAAAGATTATTTTTTGATGAAAGCTTATTTTTCAGAAAAATAATCTTAAGCCTCCATAATCTTCCATAATCTCTCGCGCCAAACATAGCCTTAGGGTATGTTTGGCGAAAGTAACTGTTGCTGGAACTGGTGCTGGTGCTGGAGATGGTGCTGGTGCTGGAGATTATAAAAAGAGATTATTTTTATAAGCTACATGAAGTAACCTTTGGTTTTAAGAGATTATGGAAGATTATTTTTTTTTAGAATCTCTTTAAGTTATGTGTGCCAAACAAAGATTATTTTTTAAGTAGCTTATTTTTTGAAAAAATAAGCACAATCTCTCAACAATCTTGTGTGTCAAACATAGCCTTAGTCATTGCTCAGAAAAAGCTCTCACTCTCGATAATAAACCAATTTCTACAAAACAAGTCATTGTTGTATCTTTGTAAGTAGTAAAAATTATGCAATCAAAAGGTTGAAAACTTTATCACCACTACATCGTTTTTTTTCTTCATAATTAATTCTCACATCATAAATACACATTCTTGCTAAGCTCCAAATAAACTTCTACTCCATTTCCCCCTCCATCTCTCTCGCTACACATTTGATTAATTCTTTACAACATTTTTCAGATCTCAACATGTCCAAAACAAACCATCATCACCTTCTTCTGCATATTCAAATATTCATCTCAAAAACTTAAAAACTAAGGTGACCTCAAGTCATGGCAGAAGGTAATAATGTTACACAAATAAATTTCATTTTTCGCCAAATATCAAATGAAAAATGTTCTCTTTGCAGATACTGATGATTCTAGCGGCGAAAAGCCAACGTACAAACAAATCATTGTTGCGTCTTCCATTGGCTTAGTGATTGCTGCCACCATGCACTTTGGCTTCAAGAGAAAAAGATATCAAATCATTCCTCGTATACGTCTTTCAGACACGGGCCAACCTTTGAAACTCGAGAGATTCCCTCAGTATGTTGGTAAGATCAAAAAAATTTATCTAGATCATTAGCTATGTTTTTATACGTAAAACATAGTGTGTAAAATGCGTGTGTTCATGCAGCTAGACAAATTGGATTCTCTAACAGTAAGGAGTGTCCGCACTTGATTAGATTTGCTGCTGAATATATGGTGAAAGCGGAAGGGTGTGAGGAAGAGATGTATATGTTTTTTGCTGAAGAGACAGAAGCGGATTCGTTGTTTATCAAATTGGTGGAGGAATTTGAGAGATGTATTTTGAGTTACTTTGCGTTTCATTGGAGCAACGCTCCTTTCATTATCAGTCAGGTATTTCTTGGTAGATCTATTTGAATATGAATCTATATGGTATATATGGATCTGATACATATAATTTTTTGTTTTACGATTTCAGGTACTGGCTGGTTTGGAAGCTCAAGAGCCGAAAAAGAAGCTCAAGGACATAGTCATGCAAGCCACTAGGTACGTTATGGACTTATGGTGGTTGTGATACGAGTAAAGATACTGCGAAAATACATTCAAAGAATATGATATATAATTATATAATACTATAAACCGTCCTAAATGTCGCATTAACAATGCAAAGCTTAGTTCTGATGTTCATAGATGTGAGGTGGTAACTTATGAGGTACTTGCAAATGACGTGTGCTAGAACGAACTATGAGCCGTATTATGGGATCATTCCATTATAATGTTAAAGCATTACAATGATCAATATTAATAAAACGTTCATGTTGTGTACATTTGTAATGAGACAGGGAACAAAGATTTGAGAGGGTGACGAAGAACCTGAAAGTGGCAAGAGTGTTTACAACTTTGGTTGAGGAAATGAAAGCAATAGGCCTTGTATCTGCAGACGAATCACAATGTACTAACGTTATGGTTCCGATGGCCCACAAAGATAGAAGTCCTGTTCTTCTCTTCATGGGTGGTGGCATGGGAGCTGGAAAGAGCACAGCTCTGAAAGACATTCTTAAAGAGTACGTCATGAAGATTATATAACAATTACTTGCCTCATAATGTTAAAACGATAGCAACATTTTTTCTTCAAAACATTCTAAACTACAACTGCTTATATAAAAGAGTCATCTTTTTTGTCGCTGCATCACATTGTAGGCAGAATTGCGAGGTGTGCAATGAGTCAGAGCCGTTTCAAAACAAAACAGGTCATTTTTAGTACGCGATACAAGTCGTTGGGGTGGGTTGACCCACAAACACCTTTTTGTCCATCACTGTAAATTTGTATTTTAAAAACCTATATTATTACAATTATGATCTTTGAATATGACACTTTAGGTGGATATGATGGGTGACTTCCAAAGTATTTAAATTATTCGACCCTCTTTTAGCTTGAAAAATAATTTGACAAATTCGAGATATAACAAAAACTGACCTGTGCATAAGTAACTGGGTTGAATGGACGCAGACCATTTTGGGCAGGAGCATCGGCAAACGCAGTTGTAATAGAAGCGGATGCGTTCAAAGAGTCTGATGTTATTTACCGAGCTCTTAGCTCCAGAGGCCATCATGACATGCTTCAAACAGCTGAACTGGTACATCTTCTAACACACACAAATATATATCCTTTAGCATGATATAAATGTAAGAAGCCTCTCGTTTATTCCTGATAACACATATTATGTGAGTTAACACAAACAATTTGATTTACAGGTGCATCAATCGTCTACAGATGCAGCATCGTCCCTGCTTGTAACAGCACTGAACGAGGGGAGAGATGTGATTATGGACGGAACTCTGTCGTGGGTCCCATTTGTTGTCCAAACAATAACAATGGCAAGAAATGTCCACCGTAAGCGTTATCGTATGGGACCTGGATACAAAAGGCACGATGACGGAAGTGTTACTGAAAACTATTGGGAGCAACTTGATGAAGAAAGTGAACCATTAGATGGCCATACTAGAAGAAGACCATACAGGATAGAGTTATGCGGGGTTGTTTGTGATCCTTATTTAGCTGTTATAAGAGGAATAAGGTAATTATATAGCCGGAAAATACTTTTATGTGTTTAAAATATATTTTTAGAAAGACATAAAGAAAAGGAGGCAAAATGGGCGAGTTGGTAACTGGCAACCCAACCCGACCATTTCAACACTTGCAAGAAGTCATCCATTTTGACTTGTTAGAAACCTGACTATGTCATTGAATTGATTGAGTTTGGTTAATTGTTAACAGGAGAGCAATCATATGTAGAAGGGCAGTGAGGGTGAGGTCACAGTTAACATCACACAAACGATTTGCCATGGCATTTATGACATATTGCAACTTAGTAGACGGTGCGAGACTATATCTAACCAATGATCTTGATGGACCACCAAAGGTATATCTATTTTATTTTTCTCACAATTTTATTAATTGCTATATCTTTTTGGTAATAATATGTGAAAGAAATGTGTATAAAGTTGATAGGATGGAAAGAAAAAGAGAAGACATTGTTGGTTGATCCAGATGAGATATCGAGCTTAAAGTTGGTAGAAAGTTTGATTGAGAAAGCAGACTCGATATATGAACTTTATAATAACCCAAATCCCATTTATGGAAGTGGCTCGGTTTGGCATGACATTGTCATGTCACCTTCGCGACTGAATATTCAGAAAGAGCTAAAACATTCTATTCAGAAAATCGAAAGCAAAATCAAGAAAGCATGAAGTGGCGCTGACCAAACTAGTAGATCTCTAGAATTCTTTGAATGTCTTTTTGTATCAAAAATTTGTTTACATGAAAGATTTTAAGCTGTAAAACTAAATTAGATGAAGTGAATGTGGTGTTTAAATCTACTGAGGTCAAAAATATCTCAAAGTGGTTCTCACTATGCACTATTTGAAACACTCAGAATATTTTACAGATTTATTAACCTTAAGGCAGGAAGCCGAGAACTGACCCTAAAAAGAGAAGTGTCCAAATATTGGTTGTGAGACTGATTATTTGACCCTTGTAACGAGATTCTACGCACAAATTGTTTGTCCAAGCATTAAAAACTGATTCTCGATTCAAGTCACAATAGTCGAATACTCATGTTACGTTAGTACCTTTTTTTGACATGGAAGGAACAAATGATTAGTAGTAAGCAAAATATCAATCCTAATTACAGAAATACCTATGTTTGGAACTATAAGCTTCATTAATGAGATCATATGTTGCCTTAGGGTGTGTTTGGCAGAAAGCTTTTGATAGCATTTTAGAGCAATTAGCATTTAAGCATTTAGCATTATTATTACAAAGCTCGTTTGGAAGAAAGTAGATAGAATTTATAAAATTATAAAAACGCTAGCTTCTCAATGCTCTTTGAATAAGCATTTAGCATTTAGTATTTAGCATTATGTCATTTTTACACATTAGAATTACAGCTACAGCTACTCTACCAAACACTTTTATAAATTAAACTACTACTGCTAACTAGACAAACAACATGATTGTGCATGATGTTCAGGAAAAAAAAGGTGAGAATCGCCATCATAAGAGAAGTTAATAGCAGAAGCATCAGTGTACGCAACTTTTCATCGATCTCCATACCTTGCGTGCCCAACCCAATCCTTGTCTCTTATCTGCTCCACTCTTTGAAATGTTGTCGTTATCTTTATGATCAAGCAAAAGTAGTGTTTCTGTGTAGGGAACCGCGTAGATGATAGATAATTCTCCAGAACTCCAAAAATAATTAACTTGTTGTGAGTTGGGTTCATAGACAAAAAGTTCTTCGTCTTTAGAAAATTTGTTCTTCACAATTATAAGTTCGCCACTCTTTCTAAATACAAGTGTATCTAATACTGATATATTTGGCATGTTAAAGGTAAATAGCTTCATAAACGATTTTGGATCACAATTCTGCAGAATCCAAACAGTTACATTGGACCCAGGATTGATCTCGACCACAACAAGGGACTCCCTTAGCTCAGATATAAACTTATAACCTTTGCTACTTGTTAAACTCTCGGGGAGATATACTTCGGTAAATTCTTCACTTATCATATTAAATGACATAATCAGACGATAAGAGTGACCATCCACATAAGATCTATCAAAAGCAAGCCAATAAATAAACTCATTAATAACTACCTGATTAGACATGAACATAACTGATGTACGAGGCAGATTGCTACGTGGACTTCTCCAAAATCCTAAGCTCAATGTAAAAACCTCAACTTGACTAGGAATAGTGGGATATTCGACCTGCTTCCTAGTATGAAATGTAATCTTGACAAGCATAGGGTCACTAGTACGAGGAGAAACCCCAAAGCCAACAATAGTGTAATATGATCCTGTTTGCAACATATTAGGCACATCAATAGCAACTGATTTTTTAATTGTTGGATTCCAAATAATAGCAATAGTCGTTCGAGAAACATTTATGTTTCCACTAAAATTATAAAAGCAGAACAAGCCTCCAGAGCTACCAACAACTAATTTTGGATTGTCGAGTAGATTAACTGACGCGGGACTATTCATGTAAGTCTTGTGACGTGGGATCGTATCATCGTCCACAATCGACACATATTTAACCTTGATCACATTACTTAATGCATCGGATCCAATGCAATGTAAGAGAAGATGATGTTGCGACCGCATGACTTGGTGATCACGAATAAACTTAGAGCTATGAATAAAAGACTTCCATGATTGTGAAACGGATGTGAAACGAATCAGTGATTTGACTGGAAGCCTTTTCATGATTTCGGCTTGGATTTCAAAAGGTATGTAGAAGTCTGCCATCTTGAGTTTGCGATTAAAAAGTGCGAATATGAAAGCTCGTTTATGATATAACCTTAGTTTAGAATACAGATAGCTCGTTTATGATATTTTTCTAGTATATAAAAAAGTGCGAATATGAAAGCTTTGTATACGCATAAACTATAGAGGCGTATATATGCTAAGAGTAGAGATAGTAGATATCAAAACAATGTTACATTCGTGTTATAATTATAATCAAATTTGAATTTTTATTCTTTCATAAGCACACTTATCTTGTGTCTCTCGTAAGGATCTTATAAAAAGATAAAGTATATAAAAAGACTTGATGAACAAACTTTTTTAACTTATATTCCAATTATGTGACCAACAAATGTTTAACATGTTAAATAGTCTACGTTTTTTGTCAATCAATAAAATCTTTGTTATAAACTTATTATATGTCAAAGTTAGCACTTTTGGAAAAGAAAGAGAACTTGCACGTTTAGAGGGGCTCTAAATCTATTTAGCTATAATAAATTGAGTAGCATTTTCATGTGCATGTGTAAATGTGTAATTAGAAGTGGTAATAGTAACATGACTTTTTTTTAACTGCACAATTTTATAACACAAGAACTCTAACAAGAAGCTAGAGAACCAAAATGTTAAGCAACAATTTGGTTTGTGATCCATATTAGCAATTATAATTTAGCCCATTTATAATTTAGCCCATTTAGTAGGTTCATTATTGTTATGAGTTAAGCCCATCTATTTATCTTATTCTCCAAGCAATGTATTCATTATTGTTTAATGATAATATGATGTTTATGGGGAATTATCAAAGTTAACATGGTATGAATGGAAAGGCAAGGTTCATTATATTTAGGGTAAATTACATCGTTGGTCCCTGAACTCTACCCCGTTCTCACGGTTGGTCTTCCATTTGTTTTTTTAGGCGTACGTCGTCCCAAATTTGGCGAATGGTGACCCGTTTGGTCCCTAGAGGCAGGTTACAAATAACAAGAGTTATATTTGGTCGTTAGATGATGTGGCATGGCTGGTTTTATGGTAATTTCACCAATTTCTACCCTCATTAAATGCTAAACAGGGTATAACTCTACCCCAAGTCCCTGACAAGTATACATTATGCTTTTCCGCTCACATCACCCATCCAATCTCACAACGCTCGAGTCTCGTCCCTCAATTTTTAATCTGACTAAAGTTCAAACAAATTTGTGTCTACAATGTCGTTACCAACATGGAACATGCGAAAAAAAGGAGTAAATGTAACGGAACAGTTGAAAATCGAATGCGAAAAGGAATATGGTAGTGACTTGAAATCCTATTGGTTTGAGATATTTTGATATGAACTTGTGTTAATTTATGTTGATTTACTAAGTAACTGGCCTTTTTTTGCAGAATATACACCACATTTATTCACCATATGAATACACCATGGTGGGTCATTCATGAGCTTTTCCTAGTAGACAATACGTTAGTGGTGATGAAGATATCTTTGATAGGGTTGATGCTGAAGTTTTCTCGGTGTTTGACCTAAACAAGATGGTTACACAATTAAGTTATACATGTAAGAATGAGCCTCCGTTTTATCAAAATTTAAGACCTAGGAGTAGTCTAGATGTTGGGTTGTATGCACTGTCATGTGATGAGGATGTGCGTTGTTTGAGTACCCTACTGGTGAGTTTCAAGTTAATAGAGGTGTAAATAGAGCATGGTTGTACTAAGCTTAATGGTTACCAAATGTCACCTAGACAAAAAAAAAAGGCAACAATAGAAGACTATGAGGAAGATGTACCTAGTGAATCTTGTACTAGTGCATCTAAGAAAAAAATCCTAATAAAATGTTATTCTTGACATGGCATGATAATAGTGATATTTGTGCACCTACTAACAAAGGCTATGGTAGTGACTCTGTTCCAGCTAAGTGTACACCTCAAGGTCTCACATTTACACAATTGACTGGCCATGAATGTTGTGAAAACCAAAATAATGAGCATCCACATATAAATTCACAGTTTGGGAGTATAAACATGACTATCACCCTAGTGGAACTAGTTGTTAATGATGTGGTACGTGATCAAATAGCTGATGTGATTAGGTTAATGGAGTTTGATGATAATGAATTGGATATGGGTCAGAGTTTAGTTATTTGGATGTTATGAATGTTGACACTACTTCTGGTTTACGTCATGACGAACATTTTGGAATTGATGACTTGGACTTAAACATAGGCTTGAATGTTGACCTAAATATTCCATAAACTGAATTGCAAGAAGCTGCTAGAACTGAGGAACATGTTCATGTACAAGCAGCATTTGTAGAGCGTAGAAGTGAGGAAGTTGTTGAGCAGGGTAATCGTCAACATGTACAACATGATTTTCAGGATGACATGATTGATAGTGCTCATGATAGTGAATATGAAGGAGACTCTAGTGATAATGCAGATACAGATAAGAAAGAAGAGGTTGTTATGGTTGATGAAGAACACCAAATAGTAGAGCCTGAGGTTGAAGTAAATCTGTTTCATCTAACTAGGAATAAAGCTTTTGACAGCATTGGCAACTGCAGTCAACTTGGAGATGAGGTATTTCTAGTAGAAGCGATAAGTGTAGAAGGTTTTGATAGTGCAACAGGTTCTAAGAATGAAGCAGGCTATGGTAGAAGCAAGCTGTTAAAGGAAATAAGAAGAGGTATAGAAAACAACTTGTCAAAGAAGCATATTGGGAATCAGTACTCATTTTACAGTGGTCAAAAATTTCCTACTGTAGTTGAGGTGAAGGAAAGAGTACATTTGCATGACATTGAGACCAGAAGAAATTTGAAGCTGATAAAGAATGATGGTGGTAGGATAAGAGCTAAATGTGCTAACCAATTACCAGTCTTTATAGAGTCACAATGTAGGGGACCAACTGGTCTAGGTGAAGCAATAGATGTTAGGCCCAGTGGATCAAGTGGGCCAGTTGGTAGAGGTAATAAAAGGAAGAGTGTAGGAATTGGTGATGAAAGAAATCAATGCCCTTGGGTTATATATGCTAGCAAAGACAAAGTAACAAAAAATTAGGTAGTGAGGACACACAGAAATACATAAAGTTGCCTTCAATCAAGGGAAATCAAACACTGCACTTATAAATTCTTGGCAAAACCCCAGGAAAGGCAGTTTAAGACCAGCTCCAATGAGATTTAGAGCTTTAGGTATCTATGAGAAAAGCATTTATAGCTAAAGCTAAAGCTGAAAAAGAGGTTGTAGGTGATCACACACTGCAGTATGCAATGCTTAGAAACTATATTGGTGAATTTCAGGCTACAAACCCTAATACCACTGTGAAGCTTGCAATTGATAGTGATACTAATCTTGAGTTACCTACAAGGGTGTTTAAAAGAATATATGTTTGTTTGGGAGCGTTGAAGGATGGGTACATGGCTTGCAGAAGATAATTGTTGGGCTAGATGGTGCTTTCAAGAAAAGACCATATCCGGGCCAAGTGTTGGTAGCTGTTGGACTTGATCCAAACAATAGAATTTTTGAACATCACATTCTAGTAAAAACTACTTTGAAATTTTTGAACAATTTGATGAAAAAATTTGAAAAGATGTTTTGTTCAAAATTAAGAAGTTTTCTCTTATTGTCACATAAGAAGCGCACTGAACACTAGTGTCCTTTCTTTGAAAAATTGGTTCCGTACTAAAATGTACAAAAGACACCATCCTGAGAAAAAAAATTAACATATTTTGAAAAATCTTTTTGAAAACTTTTGAATAAAATTTTCTCAAGATCAAGAAGATTTCTCTTCTTTTAATTAGGGTAAGTGCACTGGAACATACACTCTCCTTTCTTTAAAGGCACAGGTGGAAGTGTGCATAAGCCATTGAATTTGAGACAAACGACATGCTTTGAAATACAAAACATTTTGAGATATGATAACTTCCCCTCAAAAATATGTTTACTGTTCAGTGTCATTTTCAACATTTCTAGAAAATTAAAACACATTATGGAGTTTTTAGGAGAGGCATGTCGCTTATGAAGAATATTTTTGAATTTTTTGAATTTTTTATATCATAGAAATATTTTTGTAGTTTTGTTTGGTTTTATATATTTGTATTTTGTTTTTGTTGGTTTATAAAAAAGGAAAATATTTTGGGTTTTTTTTTTCAATAAATATTTACAAAGAAGGGTTGAGGTTTAAGAAGTTGATATTGCAAGACTTTCGAGTTCCTTGGGAGTTAAGCATTTCATACCAAGGCGTTTCACCAGATAATCGAACCTTTCTTTTGGAACGGCTTTGGTGCGTTTCACCAGATAATCAAACCTTTCTTTTGGAAGGGTTTTGGTGAACAAATCTGCAAATTGGTAGTTAGTCTTGACAAAATATAGCTTAATCGTACCTTTTTTCACATGTTTTTTTAATGAAATGGTACCGGACAACAGTATGCTTTGTTCGCGAGTGTTGGACCTGGTTGCAAGAAATGGCTATAGCACTATTCGAATCACAATAAATTAGGATTTTATCAAAGAAGAAACAATAATCCGTCAGTTGTGTTCTCATCCATAGAACTTGAGCACAACATCCGGATAGACACATATTCTGCCTCCGCGGTTGACATAGCAGTGCAGTCCTACTTCTTTGATGACGAGCAAATAATCAAGTAGCAAATACAATTTCTAGTCGACTCGATGCCCGATACATAGGGGGACTCGATTATACTTTGATATTTCTTTTGATCTACGGGCGTCCCAAGTAAATATGCATCAAGTTTGAGCTTTTCCGCCATTGGAGTACCAAAGGGATGACAAGTTTCCGTTTCATGTTTCTTTAATATTTCTAAAGCATATTTTGATTGATTTATGAATATACCATGAGGGGATTGGTTTACTTGTAAACCAAGGAAAAATGGCATTTCCCCTATCATCAACACTTCAAAGCGGCTCTTCATTAGTTTTGAAAAATTTGTTAAAAATTTAGGGTTTGTAGAACCAAAAAATAATGTCATCAACATAAATCGGTACTACCAGAATGTCATCCCCGTAGTTTCTTGTGAACAATGTCGGATCAATGATGCCTCTAGTGAAATAGTTGGAGATCAAGAAATTCGACAACATTTCATACCATGCGCGAGGAGCTTGCTTTTATCCGTAAAGTGCTTTATGTAGCTTGTAGACATAGTCTGGATACTCCGTAAAGTGCTTTATGTAGCTTGTAGACATAGTCTGGATACTCCATATCAATGAAACCTTCATGTTAAATCACGTACACTTCTTCTTTCAGAACACCATTTTGAATGGCAGTCTTCATATCCATCTAATGAATAGTGAAGGACTTGTGTGCAACATAAGGTAAAACACATCATGATTGCTTCAATCCTAGCCATAGGTGCAAAAGATTTTTCAAAGTCAATTCCTTCTTTCTGACACCCCTTCGCAACCAGACGAGCTTTGTTTCTAATGATGTTTGTTCTTCATCTATCCAGTTTGTTTTTGAAGATCCACTTAAGACGAAAAAAGGTTTTGCTGGTTGGTCTTTCAACTAATGTCTATACTTTAAGTCAATCAAATTGGTGAATTTCCTCTTGCATGGCATTAATCTAGCTTGAGTCAGTTATTGCTTCTTTAACAGTCTTCGGTTCCATTTTATTTAGCCAACAAGAAGCACATTTAAGCATCTGTTGCAAGCTTTTGTCTTGTTATTACTGGTTTTGAGGGGTGTCCGATCACTTTCTCCAAAGGATGTGCTTTAGACCCTTGATATTTAGGTGGGCACGGTTGATAGAAGGTGTGCAGGTTTAACGGATCAACATATCTTTAAGAAAATTCTACTGATTCCGTTGACGGAGTGCCAAACGAATTAATGAATGGGTTATCCTCAAACGCAGTGTCTTCTTGTTCTTGTTGTGAGGTGATGTGTTTCATTGTGTATAGATTTTTAATGTTATCAAGTTTTAAATTTATATTTTGCCGACATTACCTATAACAAACACTAACGGGAAGTTACCCGATTGATGGTGAGCTAGTTGGTAAGTAGGGTGTCGATCACTAAGAGTGGAACGTTAACACCTAAATATCTATCAGTATTTTAATTCTACAATTTATTCTAAATAAACCTAATCTAACGCAGCAAAGGGGTTTCAGTCTGAGAGACTGGCACGAGGTTTATATTTAATGAAAACTGTAAATATAACGAGACAAATAACACACACAAGCAGAAACACATATAATAAAGAAGTGGTCAAGCCGATAGTAAGGAAAACATATTAGCCATTGTTTAGTTAATTTATGATGTTTGATAAGTTTAAGACCTGCAGCAACGGTACTCACAACTTAGCGTGGTCTGTCTTAAATCTAGGCAACCTCTAGACTCTAGATTCTCGTATTAAGCATTTTTCAACAGATCTAATCCTGTTACGATTAGTCGGAACCCTGATGCGTGTGGGATTGCGACCACGCAACAGGTTTTACCTCTCAAGGGATCTTGAGAAGCTTGCAATCCCACCAGGCAGTGTACCTGGTCGGTGTAGTATAGTGTAGTGGTAAGTACGGGGGATTGATCGTTCTCTCACAGGGAATAGTGTTCGTTAGGTTAGAAAAACTACTCTAAAAGGTCTAAGGGTGAAGGAAGATTATTTTTGTATTTTTATATTTTTTTGAAAGCAAGTAAAATCTCGGGTTTTGGAGGAGTGGGCGGAATTAGTTGCTAGTCAACTAACCCAAAAACTACAATTGCAATTAAAAATAAAATAACTAAACTATTGTGGTTGTGAAAACTTATATGGAGACAAATGTGTTTACTTAGATTTCCTTACTCCCTAACTATCTTTTACCGGTTAATTGGTGTATGTATTACTTGCGTGGATGACGGGTGTATTCCTTAACAATTCATGGGGTGGCGTACATATCTCCCCAATTCTATGAGCTCTTATCTCCTCCTACAACGATGCGTAAAGCACCCAATCATAGGGATTGTAAACAGTGGCTCATGCGTTAAATACTACCTTAATAACCTAGTACGCATTAGTTACATGTTTCTTAAGACGTTCAAGCATGTTACCATATAGGAGTTTAGCCAGTTTTCTTAAGCCTAACATTGATGAAACATTCATCCAAGACAAGTAATAACACACCAATCAACCAATAATTAATAGTTAGGTTTCATTAGATCTAAGCAAACACAAGAAAAATCTAGCCTAGCATGTTAATTGAAAGACAAGCATAAGATATAATTAACCAACACATAGACATATTGATTAATTTAAGTGAGGACTTATCTTTAATTGAACATGAAGGATTCAAGGGTGAAAAACCCTTGAAAATACAGCCAAATTCGTCTTTAGGGTTTTTCCCAAACTTGTACCAAAAGTTCCACACTAATGAATGAAAAATAGAAAAGTATATATAGATTTTACATTCTGACGGCGTCAGGTTATAGGTTCTGACGCCGTCAGCTCGCCGTCATTAGGGTTCTCGGATGGCCTAGATTTACTTCTGACACCGTCACTCTTTAAATTGCTCTGGGCCGTCACTCTTTAAGTTAACACCTGACGGCCTACATTCTCTAACACCTGACGCCGTCAGGTGTAAACATCTTGTTTTCTTCATAGGGCGTCTAATGTAATCTGACTTCACTCTTTTGTCAACGTTGGCTGACGGCGTCACCTTGTGACTCTGACGCTGTCAGGTAGGAAATCCAGCTTCTTTTGAGACTTTGTCGTTTTCTTCACTTTTATGCTCCAAAAACGTCCAAATATGCATGTTTTCCAGAATTCTTCTCAAAAGTACCTAAAATGACAAAATGAACGATTTAGGGCAATATTTGATCACATTTACTCGAATTAGGGCTTAAATGACCCCTTAAAACGGGTACACTTTTCGTCTCATCAAACCCACATAAAGTTACTTAATGATTATCAATTTTATCATATATCCCTTCTAGGGCTTACATTAACATGCAAAACAATATCAATGAAGTGTCAAACGTAATCAAAACCAAGCTTAAGCTGCCTATCGAATTAGTAAAATATCAAAACATCAAATAATCTTTAAACAAGGTTAATACCTATAGGTATTAGCCCATAATCGAAAGATAAAATACGCTAACAGAACGATTAAAGTGTACTAAAACAAATTAATTGACTTCTCCTATGTAAATATGCACTAGGAGGACCTTCTTGGTCTTCTTTATGTCTCTGGTCTCGTACTTTGTGGTTATGTGCTCTCCAAAACCGGACTTAGGGTTTTCTATTTATGCTTTATGCAAATAGGGTTGATACGTTGTATCGGGTTATCCGATACGGTGTATCAAGGTAACTTCATGTGGGGTCCAAGATTATTATATTCTGAAATATTCGTACACCACTATAGTGATATGGCGTATCACATATCTTCATACAACGTATCATGTCTTCATTATCTTGAAATTCTGGTGAAGTCATTGAGGTGGATACGGCGTATTAAGTTGTCTTCATATGGCGTATCAGGACTAAAACAAGTCAGATCTTCATGTTGACCAAAGTTTCATATACCGCGTATCCAATCTCTGGATGCGGCATATTCTTCAAAGTCAAGGCAATGGTCTTCATAATCGTCCAAGTCTTGGTATACAACGTATATATCTAGAATGATACGATGTACTCTTGTCTGTTTTGTGACCTTTTCTAACTTGATCCATTTTGCTCCAATTTACGTCTATAATAGCTAACTTTCACCAATTGCTTGTAAATAACTGAAATATAAGCATTTAAGCGATTAAGTATCAAATCTTATACATAATGATATAAAACAAGCAATCTACTTAAGATAAATGATGTTAATAATATGCAATTATTTGATGTCATCATGGGGTTTGTTCATTAACATTTGTATTAGTGATTGGTTCAGACGGAGATTATGTAGATGGATCAGTAGGTGCCGGGGCATCTAATTCAACTATGGTAGATATATTTGGTGTTTGTTCAGGTCTACTAGATGTTGTTGGAGACATATCGGTTGGTTGTCCACCCAAAAAATCATTATACATTGTCTCGAATAAGTTGTACGAATCACGTTGTGTCAGTATTTCAGTTGTTGGTGTTGATGCAGCCTGGTTTAGTACGAGTCCTGAACTTATGTTTCAAGAAGTTTGTCCTTGAAGTGCGGGTTCTAAATTGTGTTGTTCAAAAGCCATTGCCGTTATTTCATCAAACTTAATATTCATGATCTCCATTACCTTTCGTGTTCGTCGGTTATAAACTCTCGATAAGCCCGTGAGTAGTAGCGTATCCGATGAATATACCAATGTCATCTTTTGCTTTGAGCTTTCCAAGATCTTCACGATCATTCATCGGATAACAGAGAGCACCAAACACATGTAGATATGTGATATCCGGTTTTCATTTGTGGACAAGATCAAAAGGTGTTTTTGTAAAACCTAAAAATCCTGAACGTGTAAAATGACCAAAATACCCTCAACTTAAAATTTTTCTATTATACTTATATATTATCAGGTAAGTTACAGAAACCTTATAATTCACAACTTATGAACTATATAACTTAAGCATGAATAAACTTTACATTACCATTGGTTCCTAAGTCCATGTCACACGTTTAAAGTATATAAAGGGTTCGAAATTTATTTTAATTTGGTACAAGACACAAGAATAGATAAACATAAATATGTTGGAAGATATTGAGTTAGATTTGGACTCTCCTTGGGCCTTGAATGTTCGACCAACCCACTGTCCTCACCTCTCCATATATTCGGCATATTTATTCCCAAAATTCACTTTACGATTCACAAACTCTAAACACTAAGTTTTATAAAGAAACGATCGGTGTATTTTTCTGCTTCCTATTCGCTTTGCTTCAAGGCTTCCAAGGAGTTGTGGTGTTAGTTCTTGCTTCTATTTGATCCATACAAGTTTCGGTATCACTTATTTATCTTGCTTTTGTTTTCTTTGAATTATATTACGCATGCACGAAACTTTAATCTTTATATAAATCGTTCTAGTATATATATATGTATGTGAACGTATCATGAATTTATAAATCATTATCGAGCTAAATATTAAACTAAAAGTTGTGTTTGGGTTCCTTGGCATGTCGAACCGTATAAAAATCAATAAAGGACTTGTTTCTGATTTCGTATCGTGTGAACAATAAATAAATATAGATTATGCGTATGTGTTGTTGGTGTCTCGACAGAAAACAAAAAGAAAAAGGAATGCATGCATGAAACCTTAAAACTATATATATGAATTGAATAAATTATGCATATGTATATGTATGATGTTTAAAAGGTGTAAACACATAAAATCTTAACCATACAAACCCAGTCGGTCCATATTTGTATATTGTTATTCGAACAAGATATATATATATGATTTTGGAACTAAAACTATAATAACGAGCTTATAATAAAATAAGGAAGGAGATTTGTGTTGATTTTGCATGTCGAACTACATATTAAACAATAAGGGTTTTTGCTTTTGATCTGTGTCACGTGACAACAAAAAAAAAAGAAAACAAAAAGATTTTCTTTTGGGTTTATTGTAGAGCTGACCGCTAGGTCAACATAAACAGAAGGCTTTTCTGGTTTTTATTTTTTGAAAGTCCATTGAAGTAAGTAATCAAAATGGAGTTGTTTTTCGGTTTCTGTCGCATGATCTTAAAGATGAAGGCGTGGTCTCTGATTTTGGTGGTCGTGTGAACTCAGACGAGATAAGGTGTGTAGCTGGTTCAGCCAACAATAGGATAAAAAGAGCTGCGTCATGTTGGTTCGCGTCGGTATCCATATATATAAATTGTTCCGGGTCGTGCGCGGCATACAATATTCGATCACGCTACCCTTCCCCCCTGGCGTCGGACCCTTACGATCATAGTGTCGCCCATCATACAATGATAATGACGGGGCCACAATTGTTCCACCCCCTTACATGAATTGAAATTCCCCTTAAAATACAGTCCTGTTAAAAATAACTGTTTAATTTGGACATTCTCCCACGCGCGCGTCTTAATATTTTAGGTTTTGATAATCTTCACAGTTTAGACTCCTAACAGCCTTCATAATATTCGCACGACTGGTTAAAATCTAACTATCATATTGGTATTTTTTTATACCTTAAATTACTTACCTCGGTTAGGGATCCGGCAAATTAATTTAAGTTTACAAGTACTAATTTAAGGAAACGATAAACTTAAATATCAGGATAATTTTGGCTAAAAGAACTGTATCGTAGAAATTGGTTTAATTATTCGTAATAGGTTCGCAGCAGGAAGGAACTCTTTGATTTCCATGTGTTCTGCTTAAGATTATGATCAGATATTTTACTTTTGAATAAGGTACAAGCCATATCTCCTGACCTTTTCAGTACAGGTTTTCTCATAGATCCTCAGTCTTTCATTTGCTATCATATTCATTTATTTAGGTTCCCTATCGCCCATTGACTTTGAACCCTTATTTTTCTGAACCGTTTTTTGATGAGACCGTTTGTTATCTTGAACCTCTCTGATTCTGGACTTTATGATATGCAACTCTATAATGTATTTCTGACTGATTATGTATGATGACCTATGATCTGTTGTTATTTTAACGACATCGTTTGACCTATTATAGTTTTGACAGCCCGAGCCAAATTTATTTTCACTCTAGGCAATCGGGGGTCTGCATGTCCTCGTGTCAGTGATGCCACCTCTGACATGGACCTCTAGGGCAGTGAGAGTGATGTTTCGCCACGTTCCCTGTTGATTGGTCTGCATGTAGAATGGGTCAGGGCGTGCTATGGAATGCATTCCTATCGATTCTGTGCTTTCTGTTATCTGTTATCTGTGATCTGGTGATTGATGTTCGCGTGATGCACCGTCCTTCCACAAAGGNTCTGATTTGGACTTTATGATATGAACCTCTGATATGTATTTCTGATCTATTATTATGATGACTATGATCTGTTTTATTTTATGACATCGTTTGACCTATTATAGTTGACACCGAGCCAATTTATTTCACTTAGGCAATGGGGGTCCATGTCCCGGTGTCAGTGATGCACCTCTGACATGACTCTAGGGCAGTAGAGTGATGTTTCGCCACGGTCCCTTTGATGGTCTGCATGTAGAGATGGGTCAGGGCGTGTATGGATGCATCCTATGATCTGTTTCTGTTATCTGTATCTGTATCTGGTGATTGATGTTGCGTGGATGCACGTCCTTCACAACTCTTTGGTAGTCCTCCCTAATATGTTGCTTATTGTGTGATTATGAATGTGACTATGATTATATGAAGGCATATTATGAAGGCTTATATCTGTTTTCTGGCTCCGTGGTTGATGGACAACCCTTACTTACCTCTTATTACTACCTTCATATACTTTGATTACATTCTTTTTTTCTATCCTTATTCGGTTATTCATTTCTATTTCATTATTACTTCGTTGTTATATCTGTTCACTGGGCTTTTTAAGCTCAGCCGCGTTTTCTTTTCTTCCGCGGCAGGTATTCAAGATTACTTCTGGGATGGCTTTCTGGGGATTGAGAGTAGAGCAGAGTGCAGACTTGACCATAGCCATTTTAGAATAATGTTATTATGTATTATAAATATTCAAGAATTAGTTTCATTCATTGTTTTCCTTTGGTTATTTTGTAAGGCTTCCGCTTTTGTTTTATTAAATATGTTCTGATGTAACACCGTAATGTGACACTTCTACCCTTGTCGGGTTGGGGCGTTACAGTTTTGTTGAATCAGATGTGTATTAATGAACGGTTTTGGGTAAAGCAAGTGGTTGCAACATCATCAACCCATAGGAATAACAGAGCATTTGAGAATATCACCATCGTGCGAGCAACTTCTACCACGTATTTAAACAATCCCATTCTGCTGTGGAGTTCTGACAATAGACGTTTGATGCGTGATGCCAACATCTTCAAAATAAAACTCCAAGACTTGATTTTTGAACTCTGTCCCATTATCCATTGTTACAACTCTAACAAGTGCTTGTAGACTAACTTGGATCCACTTCATAAGCTTTATAATAGTACCCAAAGCTTCATCCTTAGACTTAAGGAAATGCGCCCATGTATATCTGGAGAAGTCATCAACTATAACCGCAATATAGCGCTTCCCATTAATACTTTCTACTCTCATCGGGCCACATAAGTCCATGTGAAGCATATGTAACCTATCCTTCGAACTACGTACGGGTTTAGGTTTAAAAGTGGTTCTTTTGATCTTTCCTTGCTCACAAGGTGAACACATATGATCTTTTGAATATATCAGTTTAGGAAGACCGATGACGATATTGTCTTTGACAAGCTCGTTGACAGTATCAAAGTTCAAATGAAAGAGACGTCGGGATACAGAGAACATATCCGATAAAGAGAGAGTGTATAAATTTGTCTTGCGAGACCCGAGCAAAAGATCTACGCCTTCCAAATTGTGTAGATAGCAAGTATTGCTTCGGAATGCAACCTCTAGATCAGCATCACAAAATTAACTAACTGGTCGTGTCACGATCCTTTGACATAATACACCCCGCGTTATCAAAATATTGCCCTGCTAAAGATCATCGTAACTTATGGATTGTAGCAAAATGATCGTTCCTGAATCGTACAGTTCCCATAAAATTCTCGACGAAATTAATGATAAGCTTAGGTTCCCGGTCATACGCTTGGAGCAACCCGAGTCGACGTACCGTAAACAAATCTGGATAACTTGCCAAGAAGATAAGTAGAATATGTTTTAACAACTTTCAAGATTTAAAACACAAAATCTACGTTTTAGAACAAACCTATCTCGGTAACCTTCAAAACTAATGAATGGATTAAAAAAAAGAAAAGAAAAAAAGAAACTCAACTTTTAAACACATTTTTCAAACACAAATCACTCCAAGATCATTGTGTAATTCTGATACCAATTTTAGGTCACCACAAAGTATCAAGAACACACACTAAATCACTGTGGAGGTTTTAAGGATAGAGAGAGACTAAAGAGAGAAATGTGTAATCTTATATTGAAGAACTATGTGTAAACATAGACTACACAATGAGACACACACCCTCTCATGTGTGAGAGGGTTCGTCTATATCCCTACTAGAGCCGGTTGGGCCTCTATGGGCCAGCTAGTGGGTTTGGACTTGGGCTTGGGATTTGTCCATTACTTACATAAACACATTAACTGTAGCAACCCACAAAATCTCATCACTATCATTCCCATTACAAATACATATAATAGGTATTTCCACAGGTAAATTTTTGCTTTTTGCATGCATATCATTACATAAGTGACTCTCTAGACCTACTCACGTATCAACACAAGCTAAATATCTTTACCCACACATCCTATAAACTCTTGGTATGTCAAGCATAGGATCACAACAACACCACACTAAGTAAATTACTAATCTAACATACTAAACTCATCACAAAACCCTAATCTAACACTAATTAAGCCCTAATCAGGCCTATGTGTTTACAAAACCCTAATTGCTTATCTGAACTAGTTTGAAAGTGTTCAAGGCTTATGTATAAGTTACCTTAGTATCATTAGGATACCTTAGCACCCTTAGACCCTAGTACAACCCATTAAGAGCTTAGGTACAAGTCTCTTAAGCACAAAACCATAACTAGGTTATAACTTCCCGAAAACTAGGTCAAACCTTCTCAAATTTCTCCCATAAGCTACCACCACTTAGTATAAGCTCCTTAGGACTTAGGATTAGTCACTAAACACTCATAGGACCCTAATATAGGCACTAAACCCTAAGCTAGACCCTAACATCTCACTAAGCAAAATTAGGTTTAAACTAAACATAACTTAACCCTAATCCTAAAACTAAGTACCCTAAGAACCTCTAGCACCTCAAGCACCTAGCCTAGCTGCTTACATACCACCTTAGGCTTAACCTAGCACCCACCTCCATCACCTCCATGTCACCACCTTGCCTTAAACCGACTCCACGGTTTCTTCCCCTCCACACAACCCTAGACCGCCTCATAGCCCACCTTAGTCACCATGGTAGATTGTATTAGTCACAAGTAGCTGCCATGAGTCATCCCCCCCTCGACACCTCCTCCTCTCATTTTCTTGCTTCCCAAGGCTAACGAGCCTATAAATAGCTCGTACCTCCTCCATACCAAATCACACCTTCTCATTTCTTATCACCTCACTCATTATGGTCCTAAGGGTAGTACTTGAGTCTTAGAAGACCTAGGTAACGAGTTAGCTAAGCCTTGAAGCTTGTCGAGTTCCATTTTGCCCTAGAAAACCCAAGTTTGCCTCGTTAAGCCCTAGCTGGTCAAGTAAGCTTATATTTTTGCTTCTAATAGTTATATTAAATTATTAGGATAGTATTAGGATGCCTTAGAACCCTTGCCNGTACTTGAGTCTTAGAAGACCTAGGTAACGAGTTAGCTAAGCCTTGAAGCTTGTCGAGTTCCATTTTGCCCTAGAAAACCCAAGTTTGCCTCGTTAAGCCCTAGCTGGTCAAGTAAGCTTATATTTTTGCTTCTAATAGTTATATTAAATTATTAGGATAGTATTAGGATGCCTTAGAACCCTTGCCTAAGCCTTGATCACTAAAACTAGCTCGTTATCTTTTTAAAACCCTAAAATAAGTCGAATTGCTATTTTTATGCTATAAGCCCTTTTCATAAGTTATAAGCTAGTTTAGGTAACTTAGTTGAGCTAATATTAGTTAACCATAAGCTAGGAAACCTTTTTGTTTCATAAAAATATAGTTTGCATGGAATTAGGACTAGTTTTGCAAAACTTTCCATGCATAGGGGTATATATGGTAACTTTCTGAAAATACTAAGTCTAGAGACTATTTTTGACATTTCTTAGAAGTTATAAGTATAAGGACCCTTTTTGCAAAGTTATATAACCTTAGGATAAAAAGTTAAAAAGTTATAAACTTATAAGGACTAGTTTTGCAAAAGTTATAAAGTTAAGGGTATAAATAGTAAATGTTGAAAAATTATAAGTCCAAGGGTCATTCCTGCCATTTTCTCAAAATATGGAAGTATAGGGACTAAATATGTGAAGTTTAGATAGTTATAAACTTAGGTAATATAAGTATTATAAGTATAGGGTAGATTTTGTAAATATATTAAACTTGAAGGTTATAAAATAAACTATTTTCATATATATAGCAAACCTATTTTTAAGTTAGAAGCATAACACAATACTAGGGAGCTTCATGTGAGGAGTACTATGTGGATATTTCGTTTTGACGAGTCTGTTGGGTTTACGATTTAAAGTGCCCTGGCTCCTCAAACGATTATTGCATATACTTCTGAATTATGATGGCCCGAACGGTGTTATGTTATAACCAAACTCTAATAACAATATAACTCAATAGTAAGGAACTTCGTGTGAGGAGTTATATACTTCTGAATTATGATGGCCCGAACAGTATTATGTTGGCAGCATAATACAATAGTAGGGAGCTTCATATGAGGAGTTATACTTTTGGATTACGATGGCCTGAATGGTGTTATATTATATCTAAGAATCCTAAGATAAAACACTTAATAAACATAAAACAAAACAACTAGAGCTTGACATGCCTACACAACAATAATAAACCTCAAGATACGTGAGTAAGCAACCTAGACCTCTAGTCACTTTGACATCAATCGCATAGCCTTAAACCTAGGTGAGTTTTCATAGCCTCACACCTTTTAAACGATTTCTAAATGTTTTACAAACCCTGTGAGGGGGATACATGCTACTTGCTTTAAAAACCGAATACAAGTCTTTTTCTTTGGTTGTTGCACAAGTGATACTATCTGCCACCATTACATAACTAAAATTCATGAGCCATAATCACTTGTGGGTTTTACACAAGTGAACGTGAGTATAGTTGATAGATCTATTGGAGTTTGACACCTCCCGTTGGTTTACCTCAGTCGGGTAACCAATAAGTACTATACTTGAAACCTCTAAGGATTAACTTTGGCAAGTTATCCTTCTTGTCCCCACATGGTTGGGTCTGCAGCCCCCATGACCCGGACTGTTAACGTGCGGTTTCATGAGCTTAGTGCAACATGCCCACTCTTGATAATTGTGCATGCATCACAATTATCACACACACACACACACACAACATTTTCCCAGATGGGTGTAACAACTGAACCCAGGGAACTTGTATTCACCCACGCCCTAAACCTATGACTCTCACTCAACCTAGTGTTGACTTTTAAGCATGTATCCTAAGTAACGAAGCTCTGTGGAAATTATGGCATGGAATGGCACAAAGCTTGCAGGACTTTTCACTCAGTTATCATTCAAGTTTCATAACAAACTTAGATTTTGGGGACCTCCTCTTATAAAACTCTGATGATTTTATTGAATGGTAACTCATTCTATAAAAACGTCTCTTTTCGAGTCATTTTCTATTACTGTAACTGTGATTCCATGATGTAATACCCCAACTCTAAATCCGTTGCGAAACATGAAAATGGGGGTGTTACATTAACTAATACATACTAAAGCCCGATAGACTATTACAACTCTATTACAACTATTACAAGACCCGTACACTTTATAATGATCGCCACTTCAAATGCTAACACGGATGACCACCAAATGAGGACAATCGAATGACCCACAACTCGGTGCTTCATTACAATGGTCGGGTCCTACGGACCTCATACGTTGTCAACTCCCCCCGTATAGTATTGTTGGCCCGCAGGCCGCAGCCAATATGCTATACTTAAGTTCTTTCGGAAAACGTGATACGATGCGCATGAGTGTTGGCCTTCTTGCATGGCCGTTAGTAAGGTATGCCCTTCGTATGATCCACTAACTATTGAACTAGGTGACATTTCGTCTCCATGTAGGTAGTCTGTAATAAGAAAGTATAATGTTGTTTAAAAGACATAAAAACTGTGTGCAAAGATACATGGGTATATGGGGCATGTCCGAATCTCCTCCACCACCGAAGCTCATGTATCAAAAGACCATGTACGTCGTCATACATCCAAGTGTATGAGCAAAGAAATGTCAATGAATACGCCATGTCAACCTCTAATGACTAAAAATGGAGGCGGCTCATATGCAAGAAAGGTAATAAACCACCCATAAACTTAAAAAATTAATGAACCTCGCCATATATATATATATACTAGGCATTCTTTATGGCCGTGCAACGCACGGCCCACTTGGGTTCATTTCCAATTTTTAGGTTGCGTATTTGTTAACTATAGATCGGTGGTAAGGAAGCATAGTCTTTTCTTATAAACTAAAACTTTAAGAGCACACAAGAAGTTTCTAACGAAAGATTGATATTTGAATTCTAAGACACCCATCGTGATGTCTAAACTCCACATTGTTTTATAAAAAAAGAGAATAATATGTGTAATTTATAGCAGGCTTGGGTATAATAGGAGCAATTACATCTTCTTGGATGTCTAGCAACGTTTGTAGTATTCTTTCAACCTTGTCCTCTCTGTAATCTTCTCTCTTTTTTACTACGTTTTTCTGTATGTTACAAATTTAGCGCATAAAGAGGAAGAGTGAGTGTGTTTGGTCATGGTTTGTGAAATATAACACGGTAACATGAAGAAGTAGATTAGTGTGTGGCTCATTTCCTCGTAAACCCATAAAATAAGAGATATTTTACTTGTCTAAAAATAAAAAACTTGTGTACTCCCAACATCATTCCCTACCATGATTTCCTTTGTGTAACTTGCACTTTGTACCTACTATTCTACTACATCAAATTATAACAATATAATACATCGAATAACATTAATTTCACAAATATTACAATCACAATAGGCATATCGAACTTCTACCATCGTCCACCGCACCTACAAAACTGGAACTAAAAAAAAGGTAAAAGCAAATTTTAGAGAATCAACATCTTAGAATTATTCAAATATGATATGGTAAGCTTTATCTTTGAAAGTATCCAAAATAAGCTAGAGAGATCAACAATTAAAAAAATATACATGTTTCTTCATCTCTTTGTCCTCCATAATCCATACATCCATATATCTCAGCATCATCCTTCCTGAAAAGTCAAACCAAGAACAACATCAAGAGTTGTTACATCAAAAATCATAAATCTATATACATGCAAAATCTCCGATTGGCATAACTAAAATTATACAACTACGTACAATAGTAAACATACAAAAGTTCAATCCTCATAATGAGTTATTTATGTTGAAATATAAAATCACTAAGATTGAAGTGCCAAATACAAAAGGAAAAAAGAACAATCAAAGAGTGTGTGAAAATACCTTTTTATGAGAGAGTGACAATGTGATAATTTCATTGCAAGTGACTGTGTCTTATAATTATGGGTAGATAATAAGTTTATGTGACAACACGTGTCAATTGATTAAGTTATGTGAATAATGATACTTGTCCTATTTATAAGAGTATACGTGTCCTATCAAGCGTTGATTACACTAATAGAACGTTGTTTCCTTATAATAAGAGGTAGATGTTTTAATACACTTGTCAAATTTTAAAGATAATAGGTGGCAAGTTTTAGTGAAGTTAGAAGGTTTCAGCATCGCTTTATATAGTATAGGTAGATATGAACAATAGTCAGAAAGTGTATTGAAGGTGTTGTTTAAATTTTGACACTGACTTCATACCAAAAGAACCGTTACTCTTACTTAGTATTCTCACAATAAATCACCATGGATTATCACAAACTAATTCAAGCTTTCAAATGGGGTGGCTTCATTCTCTCTTTTCCCCATTCAAGAGCCTATGGCGTCGCATTCAGTTAACACATACCCGACGTCCCAAACGTATGTATTTTGATCGTTTTTGAAGACTTGAAAAAGTGAAACTTTGCGAAATTTGACGGTGAATGTTTCATGTGGTTTACTTGATGTTTGTGTCATTTTTCGATTTATGTATAGGTACAGGATTGTACGTGTTGTATGAAGATGTCAAGTGTTGCTCGTGCGAAGATGTGCAAATGTTGTGGTCCATGTTGGTTGGACCCGATGCTGGTTTCGTTATCTAAAACATAAGAAGACTGTGTACACGACAATGATGGAACATTTTCGACAAACCAATCAAGTTCATTGCGAAAGATACACGTGTAGCATAGTTTGTGTATAAGTGTTAGAACGAATCGCGACGTCCTTTGTACCTAGCATGTTTGATTGGTTTGTTTTCTATACGCTGTATGCTAGTAAGTTAGTGTAAAGTACAATGGTTATGTTTCTATGCACTTATGTCATGTTAGACATTTTACGATACAAATAAATTACCTTGTCATTATAAATAAAGTTTTAGTTTATGAATACTACCTCCACATGAAATCAAGCATTNTTAGTTGTTGACTCGAGTTAGTGTCGCATCCTCGGGCAGAGATACCAACCGCGAGCCTCTCCTTAGAGGATAACCCCACTCCTATTCCCGATTCGCCTGATATCATTAGAGCTTGTGGTTCCCAAGTGAGGACTTCCCGGTCGGTCGCCATATATATTATACACAACAACATGAGAACCCGAAACCAGAAATTCCGACTTGTTAGCATGTATAAGAAGCAAGTCATGTTGGCAGCTAGAAATTGAGAAACTCTAACATTGTGTTTGAGGTTGCCAATTAGAACTATTTATTTTTTAGACTAGAAGTAGTAAAGGGTTCTTCCTTTATTACGGTTATATTACTTCCTTTATAAACAAGCCTTGTTTCCAACAACACCATCTATCTACCAACTTACATATATTTACTTGTTATCGAGATGATTTGCATTTGGTTATTATCAGCATCATGGACGTTACAACATCGCTGAAGCATAAGCGACCATTTAACCGCACAAAGTCAGTAACGACTACGTGTACACTAGTAGAAAATGATTATCATATAACTATCTCTGGATAAGAAAACTGTTGTCAAGGACCAACAAATGTCTCTTTATGTAAACCTTCTAGGAGTTGCTCGTTTATATTGGTCGAATTGGGTAATATATATCCAGAACAAAAGAATCAATAAGTTGTGCTAGACAACCATCTTGAGTCAAGTTAAAATAATGTGACTGATTATTTTGGTTTAACCAACCAGCGCTAGCTAGTTAAATTGATAAATTATACATATAGAAAAAGTGAATTTTTAATAGTTGTTTCCTAAATTTCATCTATCATGATCATTCTATCTCTAATGTATGTTGATTGTAGTTAACATCAATAAAATGACTAGTTATCACCAAATAGTTCATTTATCTGTCAAAAGAAACTGAGTGGTCTTGCTCTAAAGTATGAGTTTAAGTTTGTTTTAAAAAAAATATATATGTATGTTATCACCTGTGTTCTGAATTGAATAAGTCAATATCTATAACAAGCTTTAGTCATATCGTAGTATATAAGATATATAAGTTTGTGTGAAGATAAACTTTAGTTTGTCAACATCATGACTACAAAAAAATGATTATATCATTGGACTATATACAATGAGTTGGTGATCGATCTGAATGAGCTACTTGTTTTCCGAATCAACCACACATTTCATGTTAGTATAAACATCGATCTTTCGGTTTTTCTTGATGAGAAAAAACTGGGACAAGAGTTTTATTAGGGAACCACAACTTTAATTTTACCATCTAAAAATGGGTCATGTTGTCTTCAAACAGAATGCTTGGTGGTCATTTTGTTATATTTACTAGTCTAATAAAATTTGTATTTACTATAAATGTTAACGTTTGAGAATGTTTCAATTTTAGTTACCTCATATTGAGCGAACTATGCGTGTATACGTAAGAATATGGAAGATTAGAGATTCATGAAGTTCGTTGAAAAAGATCTCTTTGAACGAGTCCAGATAATCTTGATCTCGCCACTATTGGCCGTGTTTTACACATCAAGATATCAAGAAATACCTCTTTACTGTTGTGCCATATTTGATAGCCTCGTCAACTAAGGTTTGCGAACACTTCAATTATAGTTTGAGTTTGTTAAATCATTTTGGTTGGACATAGAGAAACTCAATATATGTTTTTAGGTACCCTCATCCACTACTTGAACCACATTTACTGCCTCTTTTGTGTGCCTCACCTTATTCGTGAACCCCCTTTCACCCAAGACGAGTATTAGATGACCTGATGCAACGTGATCTATTGAGTTTAAGATGTGACTTTGCTTTAGCTTTCTGGTAACGTTCAAACACCGTCTCTTTAGAGTATAAGCACTCAAGCTGAATTTACGTGATATTGGTTATGTTTTGTAACGATTATGTGTGATTACATATGCGTTATCTTTCATTTTGGTTGCAATCTGTTCTAATATTTGTTTGTCAACTATTTGCATTCTTGATTTAGAGCATAATTAAGTTTGTAATTAGCTGATATATTGCTGCATATGATGTTCTACAAGGTCTAACAGGTTGCATACAATGATACATCATCTTTGCACTTGATAATATTCTCTAACACCTACTCATTTTAGAATTTTAGTAAAAACAAACATGTAAACTGTAATAATTAATAATATGTATTGTTTAATAACCTCTCTTAAATTACATTTTGATCATCTATAACAATAAATATATACCTTAGTACAATATACACCAAGTGACATGTATTTACTTTAACCTTTAGTTAAAAGAAATAGTGTTCATCCTTGACCACATTCGAAACACCACAACACACTCGATTTTCATCCATTTCCCACGATTCTCGAACCCACACGTAGCCTAATCACATAAGCACCACAAAAACAAAAAAAATCACAAAACAACCATCAAACATTTCGTAAAACCGCTTAAAACCATCAACCACTACTAAAAACCAAACGTTTCGACTATCATCACTTCAAAACCAAAAATCTCCCAAACCGCTAACCCTTAACGACAATGTAAATACTCGTTAGAAAGCTAACTTAATTCCCTACAAAACAAAAAAAATTTCACCAAATTTCATCAACTAAAACTCAAGAAAGAGCTAATTAAATCAAGCCTAGAAACACAGCTACACAACCCATCTAAATAAAATCTTATTACAACACCCATCCAATCCACCACACCATTTCCTCCCACAACCATAGATCAAATCTCATATTTTATAATCCAACGGTCAAGATTCAATCTAACCTCAATCCGTGTGCAGCTGTCTCAACCAATCAGGAATCACTATCCGGATATGCCCTCATATATAAACCCCCATTCATTTTCATCTTCCTCACATTCACTCTCTCACATTCTTCATCTGATAATAATAACTCACAAACCCTAACCCTAATTTTTCATCAAAAAATGTCGACTGAAGAGCCAATCGCTGCCACTGAAGTTCCGGCCACCGTCGAACCCACCGCCGACGATGCTCCGGCGACGGAAGATGCTCCCGCCGCTGCTGAAACAAAGGAATCCAAGCCTAAGAAAGCCAAGAAGTCACCTGCTGCTCGTAAACCTAAGAGCACCGCTTCTCATCCTACTTATTTCGAGGTTCGTAACTCATTTCACTTATTTTATTACATTTATGCTTATTATTGATAATATAACTGATTTATAACTGATTTAACTAATTTTGTTACATTTTGTACTATTTTTATAAAAATAATGTATAATTTATAACTGATTTAACTAATTTTGTTACATTTTGTGTTATTTTTATAAAAACTAGGTTTTATTTTATTTATTTCGTTTATAAAATGTGTTTAGATGATAACTTAACTATTTTTATAAAAATAATGTATAATTTATATAACTGATTCAACTAATTTTTAACTGATTTATAACTCATTTAGCTAATTATGTTACATTGTGTTATTTTTATAAAAATTAGGTTTTATTTTATTTTATTTTATTTATTTTGTTTAAAAAATGTGTTTAGATGATATAATTTAACTGATTTAACTATTTTTTATAAAAATGTTGATGTAACTAATTCTGTTAAGTTTCGGTTAAGTTAGTTAGAATGTTGTTAGTGAGGTGATTAATTAGTATGTGTTATGAATGTGTGTACAGATGATAAGTGAGGCGATAGTGAGTTTGAAGGAAAGGAATGGATCGAGTCAGTATGCGATTGGGAAGTTCATTGAAGACAAGCATAAGAATCTGCCTGCTAATTTCAAGAAGCAGTTGTTGACTCAGTTGAAGAAGCTTGTAGCTGGTGATAAGCTCGTTAAGGTCAAAGGCTCTTACAAGCTTCCTTCAGCCGCCAAGCCAGCTGCTAAGAAGAAACCAGCTGCAAAAAAGAAGCCAGCTGCTGCTAAGAAGAAGCCAGCCGCCGCCGCCAAGCCAGCTGCTAAAAAAGCTCCAGCTAAGAAGAAGCCAGCCGCAAAAGCTAAACCTGCTGCTAAGGCTAAACCAGCGGCTAAGGCTAAGCCCGCTGCTAAAGCCAAGCCAGCTGCTAAGGCGAAGCCGGCTGCAAAAGCTAAACCGGCTGCTAAGGCTAAGCCAGCTGCCAAGCCGAAAGCGAAAGAAGCTGCTAAGCCTGCGGCTAAGGTAGCTAAGACGTCAGCAAAATCTACTCCAAAGAAGGCGGCTGCGGCTCCAAAGGCAAAGGCAAAGGCGGCGCCGGCGAAGAAGGCGGCTCCTGCTAAGAAGGTGGCGGCTAAGGCGGCGCCGGCTAAGAGAGGTTCAACCAGGACAAGGAAATGAGGATGATGACGTGGAAGATTGTTCTAGAAGGAAGGAATTGGGTTGTTTGTTTGATTGTAGGGATTTAAAATGTTAGTTGTAAAGTTTTTAATTTAGGGTGTTTGGTAATGGGTGTAATGAGATTGTTTTTTATGCCCAAATTTAAGTTTAGATATTTGATGATGAAATCTCGATATTATTAGGTGTTGTTTATGTTAATTGATCTCCAAATTTAAGTTCAATACCCTGTGTTTTGATACCTGAATTTTGAATTTCTAGATCTCAAATAGTTGGTTTCTACTTTCTGCAAATATCGTAAAGGGAATCTGACGTGGCTATCAAAAAAGGAATGCGTGTGTTAGACGTGAATGATGTGATTGAATTTTTGGTTAAAACGTTATCTTTACGCGCGTGTAAAGGAATGGCGATTGTAACGTCCTTTACAATGTACACTGCTGTTGTCTTTTTGTTGTTTTTGAAATAAAAGTAGTTGATGTTCAAAAAATAAATAAAAGTAGTTACATAGTGAAACATATATTACTCCAATATATAGCCAAAACTCCACTGGTCATGTACTATTCAATAAGCATTGAATAAGTTTGGTAAATGAATTAATGAAATAACTTTTGTTATAGATTTTGACCAAAGGTGCAAAAAGATTGACATAGTCTGAGAGTTATCGATATAGAACCACATCAATTTAATACCACCACATTTAGGAGGAACTTGCGTGTAAAAATAAGTTCCATAGGTCAAGATATACTTTAAGTCAACGTCTTTTTCTTGATAAAAGGCAAATACTTTAAACTCATTAATATTGAAGTGAATGTGTTTTGTATTTACATTGAAGTTCAATACTGTAATATCTATAAATGTGTAAGTTAAAAGTAAAGATAGTTTAGTACATCTCTTAACCTTAAATTTCAGTGAAATGTTTTGGCCTTCATGCTCTATGTAGCTAAGATAATTTTAATCTCAGTGAAATGTTTTCGGCACAATATGGTAATCAGGAACATTATCTTCTTTCTAAAAGAAAACAGTTTGGAAATTAGTTCCTTAGAGCATCCGCAAGCCTAACTCACATTATTAAATAACGCAGTGCCACGTCAGCGCCACGTCAGCTTTAACACAATAACTTAAAACAATAACTCAACACCCGCAACAATAACTCAGCAATAACTCAGGTTATTCAATTATTTTCACATTCACCCCCTAAACTAAAACCAACAATTCATTTATTAAACAAAATAACATTAAAACTTAAAAACTTACAATACGAAATATAAAATAATAAGAACAACGACTGCGAAACATATGAAATTAAAACAAACGAATTACAACTACTTATTCATCGTCTTCGGAATATTCATCTTCGCGGTGTTGTTGGCGTTGAAGACGTTTCTGCCAAACATGCTCCATGAGGTCTCGTTGTANATGCTGTTGTTCTTTTTTTGTTTTTGAATTAAAGTAGTTGTGTCAAAATAAATAAAAGTAGTTACATAGTGATAACATATATTACTCCAATATTAGCCAAACTCCACTGTGGCATTTAACTTATTTAATAGCATTGAATACGTTGATGAATTAATGAAATAGACTTTTGTTAATAGGATTTTGATCAAAGTGCAAAAGACATTGAAAGTCTAGGAGTTATCGATATGAACAGCATTCAATTAATACCACCCATTTAGGAGGGACTTGCGTGTAAAAATAAGTTCCATAGGTCAAGATCTACTGTTAAGTCAACGTCTTTTATGTGATAAAAGTGAATACTTAACTCATTATATTGAAGTGAATGTGTTTGTATTACATTTTTTTTTTTTTTTTTTTTTTTTTTTTTACAACATAAATTTCATTTCACTCCTCACAAATAGAGGTAATGTGAACACAACAAGTTACATCGAACATAATGGGCAAAATCGAAACCGACTTGCCAAACAAAATACATAAGGTAACAAGTTAAGTCAAAACAAGACATACACCATAATAGTTGTGACACACTACAGCAACACCATACAAGGGTGGGGGGAATCACAAGAGCGAGCTTTTGGTAGACACAACCATATGAAAGTGTAGCTTGACAAAAGTACATAAAGTACATAAAACATACAAAAAAGATAAAACTAAGCATCCTTAAAGGAGCCAGACCTAAACCTAACAGATCTAAAGTCGAAACCAAGGCAGCATCAAGCCATCGATGACAGACCACAACAGATCTGAGCAGAGGAGACCGGAAAGTAACTGATCTGAGCAGAACAACGGTGGCGGCAACGAACGGCGGCAGCGAGCGGCGACAGTTGGTAGATGACAGATCTGTGGGTAAGGACTTTTATTGAAGGAAGGGAAAAGTACAAAAGATGTCCGGACGGCCGGCCGAAACCGACCGCCGGACTTATTTAGATAGGGGTGAAGTTTGGTCGGTGAACTGTAATATCTATAAATGTGTAAGTTAAAAGTAAAGATAGTTTAGTACATCTCTTAACCTTAAATTTCAGTGAAATGTTTTGGCCTTCATGCTCTATGTAGCTAAGATAATTTTAATCTCAGTGAAATGTTTTCGGCACAATATGGTAATCAGGAACATTATCTTCTTTCTAGAAGAAAACAGTTTGAAAATTAGTTCCTTATAGACAAAGTGAATCACATGTCTCAATTAAAATTGGATATAGTATCTTGTTTTATATCCAAACTTTATAATATAATGTTCTCTAATTTCTTCAAAGAAGTATGTTATTGTGATTACATTTTAGTGAAAGACATTTTACTTACATTATGCCATAACAGTAATACAAAACTATAACTCCCATCAACCATTTAAAGGTTTTGGTAGGGTACATATTATCTAGCTTTTGTAGATTTATCTCGCAAGTAATATGATTAGGCGACATCAATGTTAATATGTTATCTAAATACTTGCAACGATTTCAGTAGTGAAATAAGTATATTCTGAAAATGACCC
Organism: Artemisia annua; assembly: GCA_014162995.1. Lineage (NCBI taxonomy): Eukaryota > Viridiplantae > Streptophyta > Magnoliopsida > Asterales > Asteraceae > Artemisia > Artemisia annua. The sequence continues at coordinate 63,065 of LBNU01008729.1, forward strand.
TGCCCCAAAATGACTGTCCCCCTTGGCCCAGGCATCACAAGCCCAAGAAATCACTTCGGTTCCAAGACTAACAAGTAACAACATATATCTATATGACTTGGGTGTGTTTGGTAAAAGTAGCAGGTAGCAGTAGCAGTAGCAGTGAGCTACGAGCCCAGTAGTTGTGAGCGGTAGCCACAGCTAACCGCTCGCAACTTCTAAGAAACATTGGAAAAATGATTATTCTTAAAAAACAACAAAGCTCACCACTCCTTTACCAAACGAATAATAAAAATCAAAAAGCTCATTGCTCACTGCTCATCGCCCCAAAAAGCTCCGCGCCAAACACAGCCTATATGATCCGCCACCCATTGGTGAATATGAAGCTAATATTTTACGTGTTCACAAACCGGGTAATACCTACAAGAACTTAAAATCGAAAACGAACTTAAATCGAATAAAATCGAAATGAATTTTTCAAAACCGAACCGAACTAAATTAAATATTCGATTTTCGATTTGGATATGATTGACAAAATGTAAATCGAAAACCAAATTCACATAAATATATATTTATATACATAAAAAAAATCAGTAAAACTCATTCCTAATATAATATAACATTTTGTAACTACATATATATATATATATATATATATATATATATATATATATATATATATATATATATATATATATATATATATATATATATATATATATATATATGT